>OY725503.1:2787806-2964635 GCA_963281255.1 Aphrocallistes beatrix
CGCAGAAGTTATATAATCGCTTAATAGGAAGTAGTCTATTGGCTATCATATAAGATCAAATTTGAAAGAATAGTTATTGCGGTTTTCAAGATATGAACTCAACTGATCAAGATGCGTTTCCATAGCAACATTCCATGAAAAAAATTCTCAAATTTTCGCATCAACTCATTCACAGTTCAGTTCGAAACGAAAAAACTATAATAAACAACCACTTAGAAGTGCCCTTAAACAACCTCTTAAAATCAATAAATTTGTCCCAAATATAACATATTGTGCAATCATATGATGACTAATAGAAATTTTAACAACGGATATGAATACTTCGGCGCCATATTTATATATGCTGGTAATGCATTCCGAAGCTCAATTCTGCGTCGTTCAAGATTTTAGGCAGATCATGTATTTGTTCAACCATCTTCGACCGCATCCCTGGTCCATTTTTGAGATTTAGATGGGAGGCTTTATGTACAGAGTGCTATGGTCGGAATAAATATCGGATTGTTCAGCAAATATTAGTCCTCCTAAATTAACTTTTCAACTCATTTGTTACATTTATTGAATTCCTATTACATAGCAACAACAGCATTGCACTGTTTATGTTTAGTCTGTCTGCGGTCAAATATACATCAGACTTATAATTCCTAATGCACATATCAATTGCAGAATGTTGTAAGAATTAGTGATATTATAGTGGAAGACATAAGAGCACTGTCAAAATGGTAGAAATTGAGAGTTGTCAGGTCAACTTTATATTTTTACAAAAGGAATAAAATTTTGAGTCATATATAGAAAGCGTTTACAGGTACAAATATGTGAATAACTCAAAGAGAACATATGGAAACCAAATGAATTTTTTTATACAATGAATTAGGACTATAAACAGTAGAATACCAAAAAATAAAACAGTTTACAAAATATTCATTTTTGTTACGTCATAGTTCCGGTTTGCTTCCGGAGTTGGTTTCAGTTCCAGTTTTCACATAGAAAAGGAACTCAAAACTTAATTTACTCAAGTTTTTGGCATTCTCCATATGTAAAAAAATGAGCATAGCAATTTATGAAAGAGTTTGATGAATATTTTTCATTCGAGTGATTCGAGTTTAATAAGGGATGGTGATTTTACCATTGTGAAAATCCTTGGTCAAACAACAAAAATTCCAAATTTTATGACGTCATAAGTCAAAAACCACATGACCGGGGATTGATCTGAAATTTTAACAAAAGTAAAGACATATCAGTCGCACAGCAAATTTCAGACAAATCGGTTGATGGTGGTGAAATGACTGCTTGATTTGACGTGGAATTCCCCAAACACTAATCTAGTTTTAATAGTAAGGATATCAGTAGTTGTTGAATATCTATCTTCTGACTTGAAAGATCGTGTTCTGGTCGAAACGAAATGCGATTTACAATTGATATCGCCCGAACATTATAAATTTAACTGATTTTGAAAAAATTCTAAATTGTAAAAGTAAAAATTCAATCTACGTAGTAAATGTTTATCTTTGATCGGTATTTTTATTAAAACTAGCCAAATTTGCACTAATTTCAATAGCGCAGCTCACAGATTGTAGATACTCACCTTACTTCTACAAGTTATACTATGAAAGAGATTGCTCGTATTGCAAAGGTTAGCTTGGTCACTGTATATAATGTAAAATCTCGACAGAAGACGCTTCCAAACTCCAGCATAAAAGGGAGCTGGAAGACATAAAACCTGAGACACGCTATTAAACCGAGTCTCTCCCACCAGATTAGAAGAAAACCATATCATTATGTAAACACGCTACTCAACTCGCAATTGATACCTCCTTTTCTACAGTCGGTAGGGGTCTAACAGATCTCCATCATAAAAGAAGCCTTTCCATCCAAGCCACCAATGTTAAGTGAAAAGGATCATCTTTATAGCATCAAATGAGCGAAAAGATATATGTACCCAAAAAAAATCCTGGTCTCATACGATTTTCCTTGACGAGATGTCAATTTGTCGAGGAAGATTGCAGATGCGGACAAAATCTGGGAGAAAAAGAATCGACCCGACTGTGAAGCATACTCAAGATAAATGTTTGGGGTACCTTCTCTCGAAGCATTTTTTACACACAACATGAATGCTAACATGTTTTTGTGGCTATTGCGAGCCCATATTTTGTCTCAGGCTCAGGTTTTCCACGAGAATGAATGGTGGATTGTAATGGATAATGACCCCAAACATACATCTAAAAGGATTCAGATATTTTCGATCGAGAATGTTCAAAATAAGTTACCCTGCTGGCCCTCCCAAAGCCTTGATCTCACTCCAATTGAGAATCTCTTTGCATGGATGAAGAGCGAACTGCTTAAAATAGGCCCGAAAACAATTTTCGAGTACAAAGAATCTTTGGAAGAAATTTGGGAAAACATACAACCAGAGTTCCTTAGACCTTTTTGTGATTCCATGACTCATAGGTGTAAATTATTCCAACATTCTAAGGGTCACCCCATAAAATATTAGAGATTAGAGCATTTACTTATGTTGAGTATAATAAAATTCGTTTTCTTATTAGTTGTGAAAAAAAAGCAATAAACAATTCTAAATAATTATGACACAAACTGTACAGTCAAATTTGGGTGACATATCTCTGGTGCAAACAATCCAAACGTCATAGAAAGCTATGCAAAGCCTCAAAATACGACATATAAAAATATAATAGAACATCCCTGGTCCACACTATACATTGCTTCAAAATACAACCAAACAGACCTATATATTGATGGTAATCATGGGGACATATCTCCTTTCAAAAATACTTTCGTATTCCAAACAGCTTTTGATTCTTATGTATAGTGTTTGAGATACAGCGTCGCAAAGTCGGTTTTATTCGTTTTGGATAGCACAAATTAATGGTAGACCCCCATCTTCTCAAAGTAAAGTTTGGAACATACCATGGAAAAAATCCTTCCAAATTTAAATAATAGATATTGTATTATATTTGCTACCTCATAGACAAAAAGAAAGTTAAAATAGCAAAATCTGAAAAAAATACCAAAAAACTGAAACGCCCGTTTTTATGGTAATCGGCAATTAAATACCGTAAACTGGGGCGACTTTGGCCCCAAGAGGTGACTTTGTCCCATAATAGCAATTTTAATAAAATATACTCAAACCATAGCCTACTCTAATAATGCCTCACAGTGAATAACCAAGGATGCGGTAATATCCGAATGGATTATTACACGATTAGCCAAAAATAGTTCACCATGTAAGACAGGCATTAAGAATGTATTATCAGCATATATAAACATGGCATCAAAGTACATATCTCTGTTGTCAAAATTTCGCTTAGTCATCATATCATTCCTCAACTGGTCATTTTAAGCATGATTTTGGCGATTTTATAATTTGTTTTAAGCCTACATCTAAATATTATTAAGATATAATCTTTGTGTACCAGTAAGATTAGTAGTTGATTTGAAAAATTTAGAATTTATCAATGGAATATTGTTACATTTCTGCGTTGCTATGGTAAAGCATTTTGATCAGTTTGAGCCATATTCTGCGAACCGTAATAACTAGGTCTTCAAATTTGATCGTAATTGATAGGCAATTGGCTACTTCCTATTGGGTAATAATACAATTTAAACTTCTAAATTCATAGAGTTATGAGATAATTTAGTGATTTGGTCACATTCTTAAAATCAACCCATAACTCAAAACTCGTTGAATTTACAAGTTCAAGTTGTATCACCTAATTGGAAGTAGTTCATTGCCAATCAAACACGATCAAATTTGAAGAACTAGTTACTACAGTTTGCATGAAATGGCCCAAACTGACCAAAATGCTTTACCATAGCAACGCAGGAATTTGACAACACTCCATTGAAAAATTCTAATTTTTCAAATCAACTCGTACTAATCTTGGTTCTACATAAAAATTACACCTTAATACCATTTAGAAATAGGGTTAAAACAGCTTAGAAAATCGCTAAAATTGTCTTTAGAATGACCTGTTGCGGAATAGTATGATGACTAATCGAAATTTTTCCAACGGATATATGTTCTTTGACGCCATGTTTATATATGCTGGTAATACATTCTTAAGCCTATTCTGCGTGGTTAACGATTTTAGGCTAATCGTGTATTAATCCATTCGGCTACTACTTCATCCCTAGTCCATAATTTTCAATCTACTGTGAGGCATTATTAGAGTAGGCTATGCTCAAACTTATGAATCAATGTAATCACTTTGCTAATATGTTGAATGAAACTCTCAATATATCCAAAGGTATTTAAACTGCAGTATTTCTAAGTTGGAGTATATTTTATTAAAATAGCTATTGTGGGACAATGTCACCACTTAAGGCCAAAGTCGCCCCAGTTTACGATAACTAAGCCTTAAGATATCGAAAATTGAGTGAATTGTGAATAATAAAAGTAATTCATATCAATACTACTACAAAGTAAAATCAATCAGTTTATAATGAATAGAGCTTCTTAAAAGTACATTAGGAAGTTAGAACAAGACTTTACGACTTTTGTTTCCGAGTTAGGATTTTAGAAAATGCTACTTTTTCAAATAGCAATAGATTTAAAACTTAAAGTCTGTTTCATAATTATTGGTACTATTTTTAAACGATTTTAGTAGTCGAAGGTGCATTGGGATGGGTAGCTGCTAATTTCCCTCTCAAATTACGAATAGACATCATCGGTGAGCACTTTAGAGTTGTAATTAAGGATTGTTTCTGCCGAAAGTGATAGTCGAAGGTCGACCTGCTCCCTGTTATGCTCAAGTGACTTGTTCTCGCGAATAAGTTTCAAAGTGCGAAAAACAGTATTTCTAGGGATGTCTGTTCTTCGGCAAATTTCTACCGGTGATGTTATTTCCGAGTCAAAAGGGTTTTAATAACATCCCTACGATCTTTTTGAGTCATTTTAGCTACTAATTCGTTGAAAGAAGTAAGAATTGTTAATTTTTGAACGAAATATAAAATAAAAATAGGCTGTAAAAAGAACACGAAAAAACGGTAGCCGCCTCTCTCTATTTTGGATGCAAACTCGAAATACGGATAGTTTAGAGGTAATTTGCAGCCTAGTGGGAGAGCATGAAGTAAAATAACTTCTTAAACCATTTATGGGTAATTGTAACACTGTTGAAGAAATACATAAATAAATGTTCTATTTCCTATGTAGTACCAATAATTAGGAACAGACTGTAACATTCCTAGTATGTAATTTAGAGTAACTATTATTAATGAATCATATACACTGCCCTACCAAAGTATTCGTACACCCCAATAATTCCATACAAATTGTATAAATCGTATCTATTTTGGGAGTCAATATTAATAAATCAGTAACAGTTTGACTAAATTTGGCTTAAAATTCATTTTCTACACACTCGATTTACTCATTGTATAGTCTTTCAACTCAATTACTCTATTTCCAACATAAATATTTGAACATTTACTTCATTGTGCCACATACCATAAATTGATGCCACTATATGATGGCGTTAGTGGCACTAGGTGTCACGGGTTGAAATATTTTAGCTTTAAAATAGAGTAATTGAGTTGAAAGACTATAAAATGAGTAAATCGAGTGTGTAGAATTTGAATTTTGAGGTAAATTTAGTCGAACTATTACTGATTTATTAATATTGACTCCCAAAATAGATACGATTTATACAATTTGTATGGGAATTATTAGGGTGTACGAATACTTTTGGTAGGGCAGTGTATGTATCGTTTTAAATCTATGTTAGCAACTGAGAACTAAGAATTTGGGCATATAATAATAGAGAATTCCCTTTTTGGCCCTTAAATCGGGGGTTTTGACCCAACATAGAAGGCCCAAGATCAGAACTTACAAAATAATTATGAAATCTTTTCGAATTTCTCTGTAACATTATTGGCAACAATTTCATTGATTGTTTGCCTAATTGCCTCACTTGCACACATATTTCTAGATTAGATTCGCGATTTTCTAATTTAATCAAGGTCATCCATATAATTTGTATTGCAATAAAGTCAATGATAAGACGAGAAATATTTTTTTTGACAAAGGGATGTTTGAGGAACCAATATATGATCGTATATGTCCTTTCATTTATGTTTTAATGGATTTTATATCTTCAATAGTTTTAGGATATGACATCGGAACCTTTCGGGACCTAGAGAGATTTTATGCCCGAACCTATAAAAAACCATAACTCACGAAGCAAAGGTCGGATCTGTACAGATTTTTTTAAAAATAGCAATAATTATATCGCTAATCCAATTATCGCTAAATATCTGAAATTAAACCAGCCATTCCCTGAGTATTATAGAAAGGCATTCTCCTTTAGATCTATTTTGAAGAGATTTTTTCTAACTTTCTTCTAAATCTTTCCATTATGTAATCTCCGAGGGGGCCAAACCAATGTTTGAGGTCCAAATCTTCGAAGAAAATTCAAATAAGTAAAAAATCAACTGATAAATGCGTCAAAAACACTCCAATAATATTCAATTTTTAGTAGCGCTAAATTTAAGGGGGAAAACTCCATAAAACCAAAATAGGTACCGTCTAACTAGCAGTATTAGATGGTAGACCACTCTGTAAAACAGTGAAATCAACGGTGAAAAATTTTGTCGTTTTTTTAGGTTAAGTTCAGTTTTTCTAAGGCGGTATCCTTAAGTTTTGCTTAACTTCATGCAAAAACTAAGTATTTGCTTAAAGTTAAGCAAAATACAAGTACAGTGGAATTCGCTTATTTAGTAAATCCCTTATTTGCAATATTGTTCTATTAGCAACCAATCTTCAGGTCCCAGGTGAAGATTGTGTGTTGTGTTCCCTTATTAGCAACTTCGTGTATTAGGAACAATTTTATGAGCAAAATTCGAGTTGCTAATAAGCGAATTCCACTGTACTTAATTTTTAACTTTAGTTATGTCTGGGGTTTACATAATTCCTAAAATCTTGCATGTACGTGAATAGTATTTCTGTCTATAAATCAGTATAAACTCTTGTAGGTTGTTTGTTTATTTATCTTGTATGAATAATCGACGTGCTGGGGGTATCCTGTCAAATATATAATTGTGGTATTAAAGTGAAAGTTAATGAATGGTGAATAACTGCTAGAATATTATACTAGTATACAGTAGTTTTCGAGGAGTGATTGAATTGCGTAAATAATCCAATTGTTTAAATACAAGCGCGCTCCGCTTGCTTGCGCTGCACGGCTGACGGACACTTTGTGTCCGCCGGAGGCTCCCTTCGGTCGCCTGGAGGTGACATTGGTTAATTATAAGGGATATATCATCTCTAAATATGTCCATCTTAGTTTTAAAATCGATATCACTCGAAAAAACACCAAATTTGTCAATTTTTAAAATTTTTGATTAGTAATGATGACGTCATAGCAAAGTGATGAGTCATCATTTTTGATGATAGTTGCATCATATGTGAGACGTGTTAGTATACAGATTCTATTAAAATTTCAGCCTTCAATCTCCTATAATGGCGGAGTTATGCACGAATAACTGTGTTGCTTAACTTTTAAAAATGTGACAATGACGTCATAATTCCATGATGAGTCGACATTTTGGTCTGCCATAGCCAAAAGACTCCCACATGCCAAAAATCAGCTTTCTACGCCTGGCGGCGTCATTGTCAACTTTTTGAGGGAAGACTACCGAAATGTACCACAGTGGTACAACTTTATGGCTTCTTTCCCATTTAAAATGGCTGGAGACTTCCGCGATATCGTGAATTTTCGTTAATCTAGGGTTAATAATTAGAAATTTCAGCTTATCGACTCTAACCTAGCAATTTTAGGTGACAGAAGGCTGAAATTTTAATTGAATGTGTCTATTAATATACTTTACATATGATGCAAATATTATCAAAAAATGATGACTCATCACTCTGTTATGACGTCATCATTACGCATCAAAATTTTAGAAATTGATAAATTTGGTGATTTTTCGAGTGATATCGATTTTAACACTAAGGCAGACATATTTAGAGATGTTAACTCCCTTATAATTGATCAATGTGACCCCAGGCGAACGAAGGGAGCCTCCTGCGGACACAAAGTGTCCGCCTGCTGTGCACCGCAAGCAAGCGAAGCGCGCTTGTCCTTACTATTAAAACTCGATTAATTTGCATATATTTATATATTTATATATATACACATCTCTGTGACGAATTGAGTAGAGAAACTGCTATGCACAGAATACTGATCTTTTGCATATGGCTCCATTAGGTTCTGACCTCAGACGAAAATGTCGACTAATCATGGAATTATGACGTCATTGTCACCATGTTTATAATCAGAAAATTCAGTTTTTAGACCTTGACTCAGCACCATTTTAAGGGCTATCTAGAAGGCTGATTTTTTAATAGAATGTGTATATTAATATATCTCACATATGATACAACTATCATCAAAAATGCTGACTCATCACTGTTATGACGTCATCATTACGCATCAAAAATTACAAAATTTACTGATTTGGTGATTTTTCGAGTGAACTCGATTGTGACAGTAAGACAGACGTAATTAGAGATGTTATCTATCTTAGAATTAATCATTGTTAGCTTCGGCACCCAAAGCGCGCCTCCGGTGGACAGAAAGTGTCTCCCGGCCGCGCAGTGCAAGCAAGCGAACGCGCTTGTAGAATATTAATAACCTACAAACGTTTTCCAGAACAAAAATTAGAAAATAAACTACTATTTAAGCGAAGCGCGCTTGTTAAAATATATGTTAAGATTATGAATTTAATGAAGTCTTGCGTATGAGTATCATTTAAATTATTGTATCTTCTAATTTCTTGCTACATACTTACATATTTTACTGAAAATCTGTCACAATAAATTGGAATTTCTAGAAAAGCAAACAGTTTTATGCAGTATTCCAGCAATGTCATTTATCTTCCATATAATAAAAACATTGTTGGGAATCACTACTATGATATACTATGTGTGTTTTGCACTCTGTTGAGCAATTTAGTTTGATATTGCAACTGATCATTGATGAATAGATAAGGGTAAATTTGGGAAGTTAAAGTATCACTGTAGCAGGCAGCTCTCAGGATAAATGGGTGTTTGGCGAGATTGATAGGGATACTAAGGATGTTTTCATGATTCCATTAGAAGAATGCTCTGCATCCAAATTAATTTCAATCGTTGGGGAGTATGTTAAACCAGGAACAGTTATCTTCAGTCATGAATAGGCTCATATAATCAAATTCGTCCAGCTAGTTTTACCCATTTAACCATTAATCATGGTATACAATTTGTTGCCCCAGGAACAGATATACTTATACAAACCATTGAAAGTACTTGAGGGCAAGCAAAGAAAAAGATGAGGAATTCCATAAACTACAAATCCGGAATTAATAGATATTATTTAGCCGAATTTTGCTTGTAAAAGAAGAATAGCGAAAATTTATTTGAATCTTAGGTTATGGAAATAAGAAACCAATACCAAGTAATGTGATTATGCTTATTTTCTATGCTCAATACTCACTGCTCATACTATTTACGCATAAAATTATATTATATAGGTTTTGCAATATAAACATTCTAGAAGTACCAATGCATGGAGGATACGTACATACACTTAAGCATTCAGTCAAGAATATCAACTAGAGTATTTCAAAAATTCAAAAGTTTGAATCTTTAGATGCTTACCAATCAAATAGTTTACTTTGATCACCAAATGTTCACCATAACAAATTCAAGCAATTAGGAGATTATTTAGTAGTCGCAAAAGGTAGACTCCTCCAAGTGCAGATTTATATTGGGATTTTTCCCGTTTAAGGTTAAAATTGCAAAAAGAGTACTACGAATATAAGCAAAGGATCTAGCAACTTAGTATTAGGATATTTGGGGGTGGTATTATATTAGCTAATACAGTCAGGTTCGCTTATTATGAACCCGCTTAATATGAACATTCGTTTATTATGAACGAACTCTCAGGTCCCAATTCAACAGGTTCCATAGGATTTGTATTAGGTCGAGTTCGCTTAATAGGAAGTTTCTCTATTATGAACAGACTTTTTGGTCCCCAAGGTGTTCATAATAAGCGACCCTGACTGTAGTACATTTTCATGGACTAAAATTTACCGGTTTGGAGATATTGGTGAAACCAGTTGGGACCAGCCTTCGTACTTGTAATTATTAATGGCCCCAACTGATCTCACCGATATCTCCAAAACGGTATATTTTAGCCCATCAAAATGTATTATTAGCTGATTTAAAACCACTCAAATACAAAGTTTCTAGATCCTCTGCTTAACACAGTCCAAAATTTAAATAGATTGATAAAGTAAAAACGTATACGATAGACCTTTGAAATGTATTATTACTTAATACAAACATCATATCAGGGTATGCAATTCAGTTGTCAAAAATTTGACATGTCATTATGGGATTGCGGGATAGGCTCTTTTTAGACATCGTTATCGGCATTTTAATGCATGAGTTTTTGATAGAGCAACAATAGAAAGGTCTAAATACCAAAAATCTGAAAATCTTTGTTGGAATGTCTATGCATTCCTCAGTTGCTACGGAAACAAAAATTTTACATTTAAGCCATAACTCAAAAATGTATAGCTCGTGGACACTAAGAAATTATATCATTCAAACCGCAAAATATTACTTCCTATATAATAATAATACGGTTCACGTGTTTATTTTCAATATTCTCCGAGTTATCTAGGATTTTATCACGATCTATAGAGAAGTAATGAGATGTCACAAAATCGTAGAAATCTCAGACAAAATAGAAAGTAAACACGTGAACAGTTCATTAACATATAGGAAGTAATAGCTTGCGCATTGAATGATATAATTTCTTAGCGTCTACGAGCTATACCTTTTGAATTATGGCTTAAACATTCAATTTTTTGTTTCCATAGCAACTGAGGGTTGTTGAAATATTCCAATCAAGATTTTCAGACTTTTTGGGTTTAGGCCCTTCTATTGTTGTTCTATCAAAAAGTCAAGCATTATAAATGCAGGTACTGAAACTGTACCTATTATACTTTAGCTTTTATAGGATTTTAGGAATGTACCCATTAAAGTTCAATGCTGCTAAAATGAAAAATAGTGAGCAAGTCTTTGACGTATTTATTAGTTATTTAGTATATTTTTTAGCGATCTCAAACAATGCTCTGGTCGGTTTGGAGATTTTATTTTGAAAAGCTTGAAAGAAATACATTTAAAACCTCTTCAAAATTTTTCTAAAAGATAGCTTTTTTATAATACTCGGAGAATGACTGGTTTTATAGCAAATATCTAGCGATACTTGTTTCAGAAATAAAATTATGCACAATTATTCAAAAAGGTCTCAGATCCGACCATTTGTCAATACGTTGTTGCGTTTTATAGGTAAAGTTCGGATTAAACCTCTCTAGGTTCGTCATATCTATTGAGGATAATATCCATTAAGATCTTTAATTAAAGCATTTATTCGATATTATATCAGATCCTCAAATATCCCTTTGTCAAAAAGCATATTTCTCAACTAATCATTACCAATTGTCATACAATTTCAATGGACAACTTTGCATAAATAAAAAAATGGCATTCTGATCGAGAAATATGTGTCCAAGCATAGGCTCCGAATCTGGGGGAGCTGGGAGTCTCGAGCCACCCTGGATTCGAAGATGACCTATAGACGCAATATTAATTTTTTATCAAAAAATTAAATTAAATTTGAATGTCTAGCTCTTGCGGTTTTTGGGAAGTGGGAGTCTTTTGGTTATGGCACCACTAAGCTCAAACACAGGGCCTCTGAGAGAAACAGAGAGGCCCGACCAACTGCTAGAATTTAGACTACGATTCCAATAGATTAAAACATGAGAAGTGATAAATATTATACGATAATATAAGTGTAATTATGTGAATACAAACGAGCTTTAATTGATACTTGTCTAGCCTTTTTCTGTGCGAATGCATCCATTAATGAGGTAAATCTAATCTTCGTGCGATATCATAATTGATATTAAACATGGCCAGCCCAGTTAAACGCTTTACATAGTTGAACGGTGGTAATTTGGACTTGCTTCAAAACATTGAAGGTGCGTTTCCCTGAATCCACTGATGCAGGAACACTAGCAGAAATATGTCGTGCAATTATGGTATTTGGAAACATTGCAGATAGCCCGTTCGAGTATTTCTCGATGCAATTTCTTTAGATTGTACCCGTATAATCTATATATTAAAACGCTAGGATTTTCTTTGTTGTTTTGTTTGCTTATCCGAATTGATTGTAGAATTGGCAAGTCGTAAGGATACGAAAATTGGCATGAGGTGTCAAATGATGAATTCACGATTAAGTTCGAAGATCTAAGCGAAATTTTCACACCTCTGCAAAAAAATGGAAAACATTTTTCCACACCTTTTCTATACAATACTATATATGTACGGCTTCACTCTCACAATAGAAATCATTTTACGATACTATTGTAGGCTGTCATTGTTTTTAATACCTCAGAGCAATAGTTTATATAGATGTCTCAATTATATTAGAGTGTATAGCAATAAAAAAGGTTTTGTGTATATTTTCAAACCTTTATATACATATTTTAACAACATTTGTTGAATTTTTAAAAAATCGCTAGAGACTAGTTTCTAACGGTTGACATGGGGTTTTTAGGGGTGTAGAGTTTGAATATTGTATTTTTGATTCTATGTGGTATATTATTTGTTAACTCTTGTTTACGATAGATGCATAGAATAAACGAATTCTAAAAATAGGCTAGAGACTGGCATCTAACGATTGGCATGGGGTTTTCAGGGGTGTAGATTTTGAATATTATATTTTCGAACCTATATGAGAAATTCTTTGTTAAATTTTGTTAACAATATTTACATACTACAGTAAACAAATTCCCAAATAGGTTAGATTGACTAACTCCAGGCACCCGCAGGTTACTCTGCGAACACAAAGTGTCCGCAAGTCGCGCAGCGCAAACGCGTAAAGCGCGCTTGTATCTAATAAACTAGTATATACGTCCGTTCAATATAATCAAATCGTACTTTTCACTAGATAGGGTTTTCACTAAGTAGGTTTTCACTAAATGTTGAAAATACAGTTACTGTTATGGGTTAACAAGAACACTACATAATCCAAATATTGTAAAATATAATATATAATTAATTATTATCATGAACCCTGTCTATTTTTGTGAGACCCCTTGGAGGATGAGGTGGCCCCTTTGGAGCTGGAGGCCCGGGCTAAATGGCCCTGCTGGCCTCCCTCTCAAAGGGCCTGCTCTGACCTGAGACCAAAACGTCGACCCATCTTGGAATTATGACGTCATTGTCACCTTTTTACAATTTGAAATTTCAGTTTTTTTCATTTAACCCACCCATTTTAGATGGTAAAAGGCTGATATATTAAAAGAAAGTGCATATTATTATTCTTCACATGTGATACAACTAAAATAAAAAATGATACCTCATCATTCTGTTATTACGTCATCGTTACACAGCAAAAATTTCCAAATTGAGAAATTTGATGATTTTTCGAGTGACATCTATTTTAACAGTAAGACAGACATATTTATAGATGTCTTAGTAATACGTTGCTAAATTTGGTTTTGATAAATCAATAAATTGAGATATCTCTCTGATTGTATTTAATGTAGTGGCGACAACATGACAAAATATGAATTCAATATCACACAAACAAACAAAATCAAAAAAATCTGATTTAAAACAGAAAAACCAATTTTTATGATAATCACTGCCCATTTCAATTGCTTTCAAACTCAAAATGCTCACTTTCGCTTTGCTCTTATAACGTTTGTTACAGAAAATGCCTACTTTCTCGCTTATTTCGGCATATTCCGATCTTAAAATGTCACTGGACCCCCCACAGGGAAGGAAAATGCTCCAAATCACTGCCCATTTCAATTGCTTTCAAACTCAAAATGCTCACTTTCGCTTAATGATTGATAATTCGTGAATTAGTCAACTTAGGTATATATATATATATCTCTTATATATTAAAACACTAGGATTTGTTTGTTTGTTTGTTTGTCCGAATTGATTGAAGAATTGGCAAGTCGTAGAGATACGAAAATTGGCACGTAGGTGTCAAATGATGAATCTAGGATTCAGTTCGAAAATCTAAGCGAAATGTTCACACCTCGCCGAGATAGGTGACAAAATGTGCTGACCAATAAAATTCGATTATTTTATAATGCAAATACATTGGAATAAAATAGTAGTGACTTATGCATACAACCAATCAATTATCAGCCTTTTATAATGCCATTCACACGATTCTATTTCATATAAATGATTGAATACTGCTATTTTGAGTCTATAATTTGATTATTAACAACAATTAAAGTGTGTTATATGCTACGATCAATCAATTCGATTATAAAATAACTTTAAACGACATGTACTGGAATTGATTATTTAAGTATAATAATCTTTAGCGATGTGAACTTTGTGTCAATTCAAATTGAGCTTACATTCAGGATTAGCTGACTTAATACAAAGTAAAATTTATGTTACAGTTCTGATTTCATAAATGTAACCGTAGACAAATGACAATCCAGCGTACTTAGTAAGAAAGCGACGTATTTTTAAACAAGAAAGCGACGTATTGTTTCTCAAATATCCCTAAGCGCCCACTGGGTAAATCTGCGGACACGCAGCGCAAGCAAGCGAAGCGCGCTTGTATATATATATATCTTTAACGCTTCCGTATACATCCATTGTATTACGTATGAATGGAAAAGTGGTTTGTGCTCAATTATTATCATAAACTGTGATATATGTCAACTCGGGTATATCAAAATAGTTAAAATGAGCGTCTAACATCAGTGACACCACTATTTGAACCCGATGTATTTTTTAAAATTCAAAATCTCCGTTGCTATAGGTAATAATACTTCAACTTTCCTCGAATTCAACTATTTGGTATCTTAAGAAACTTCATTTGACATCGGATATCTCTTAATTGATTTATATCCTTAATTTCGACCGAGCGTTTTTCGTTAAAAAGTGCAAATTTTTACATTGCCACCTGATTTACTGAATTTATTCAAAATTTAGTATATTTTTTGACTTTTTTTTGACGTATTCATCTAAAACTTTGAAGAGGGTAATCAATTTGAAAATCTGTACGGTAATATTTAAAGCATTAGGCTTAGAGCTTATATTATGGTAACATAAAGCTTATAGAATGAACAAATTCTGAGAACGAAATTATAAAAGATTGTGAGGATTGTCATTTTAACTATAAGTGAAGACCGCATACAACACTAAGTCATTTATCCATGGTTCAAAACAATATTAAATTTATATTCACAATCTAAATTCATTATGATCAATTTTGGAATTGATTGAAATATATATATACATTGCGGTTCAATAATCAATCCAATATGTTATTATATCTGAAAATTTCAAACTTTTCAACTAATTATTCTGCACGAAAAAGTCAGAATTGTGAAAAATAAACATGTAAGCATTTACCACAAATTTTTCGGACTCTTACATTCTGATCCATGGTACAATTAAAATCAGTAAAAAGTGAATACAAACTTCTAATGCGAATATTGTTATCCATAGTTTAAGGTATGGTTCCATTGAGTTCAGACACCAAAGACGAAAATGTTGAAAGACCACGAGATTGAGACGTCATTGCCACGTCTACTATATAATTAGAAATTTCAGTTTTGTACACTCAGCCAATTTAGGTCATTGAAGGCTGAGAATAAAACAATAGTAGGTGTAAATCAACATGCCTAGAAGCATATACTACCATCCATAAATTTGTGCGCAAGTTAGGCCTGCCTCCACAGATGAGCGAAGACCCCAGGAGTTGCGTGTTCCCAGTATGATTTGCGATTTGCAAGTTACGACTGATAAATAATAGGGCAGATATTGTTATTTATATTCATTGCTTGAGCCTACAATTGCATCGACATGTGTGGTCTAGCCCTTCCTTCCAGGTGATGAGATAATATAGGAAATATCATCAGCAATTCTCAGAAAAGTGAAGTGTACGTATATAGGAACGCAATAGATAGTTTATGAATATTACTGAGAAGCATTCTAATATTGTAAAACTATCGTTTTATATCTAAAATTGGACATTTGAAGAAAGTATGAATATACGTAATACAATTTGAGTGCAGCACCAGTAGGGAGATGATCTTATAAAATGGAGTAAGTATCTCGTCCGTATGTATGTATAAATTGGAACTTAATAGTAGAAATGTAACTAATCCTCCGAAAATTCCTGATCGGTTCCACCAAGTTTGGTTACTGAGGTCAGGGCTGCATCAACCCATTTTGAGTTGGCAAAAAATCATATCAATGAGTTGATTATAGCCGTCATATGAAAATGAATTGTTGAAACAAGTTCATTTAGTACAAATGAATCATTCTGAAAATGAGTGGGCTGTAGACAACTCATTTTTTGAAAGAGTTGAATGAGTTGTGGGCAAGGAATTTCCATGAAAAATGACTTGTTTTTGCCAACTGGGTTGATACAGCCCTGACTGAGATAATCTGGAATGGAGTATTCCGTAAATTAGGCAATTACAATTAGAATTCCGGAAAGTTTCCGGCAAGTTCCATATCTTAGTGACTCAGATTTCAAATAAAATTGACAATTTGGTGATTTTTCCAGTGATGTAGATTATAACAGTAAGACAGACATGATTAGAGTGATTATCAACCTTATAATTAACCAGTGTGAGCCCAGGCGCCCAAATGGCGCGTCTGGCGAACACAAAGTGTCCGCAAGCAAGCGAAGCGCGCCTGTGTTTCTGTAAGTTAAAATGCAAGCCATCAAGTCCTAAACCTTCAAACAGGTTGCTACGTTTTAGGCATTATACGCATTGAAATTAATAACAAGCGCTAGTTTAGTCTAAAAATAGATATATTACATCTATAGAACATGTCTAAATTTAGCAACACTCATACACAGACACACAACGTACAATTACAACTGCAAATGGATAGCTATTAAATAGATATAAATACAAAAAATTTGCTCAAATTATATCCAGAAGAAGTAAAATAATACAAGTCATTCTACAAAATACATCTGAAAATGTCTAATAAAATGTTGGGAAAAATGAGTACACATCAACGTGCATGTAATATCTTCCCTAGTGATGGTATCCAGTTTGTGCCAGGAAAGTTGCGAATTGGGGAGTGCAATCAGAACATAATAATTGAGAAGAGAGCCGGCCAAAAGAATATTCACTTGTGCAGAGACGTCATCGAACACATCTGGAGTGGAGGCGAGAGTAAACAGCTCCAGCTTACATTCCGAACAGAACGAAATACATTGACTACCCATATCCGTCGTAGACGCCATCATTCTGATTATTGGCTGGACATCTTCGCGTCCTACACTGATGAACAATTCATGCAAGAATTTGGTTGTGACCAGTTTCATGCATACAAAGAGCATGTTAACCAATATGGTAAAGCTTTCCGGTGGAATCCACCGAAGCTAACATTCGAGCAAAGAGAAGAAAAATTCAAGCAACAGTATTTGCCAGCAGATATAATGCTCGACTATCCACAATTAGAGATACTCACTTACTTGGAGTAGATTTTGTATGTATGTAACAATCATGTGATTCATTGCTATTACTTTACAACTATTAGTACATAGTATAACTATTATTATAATAAAGTACTTGCTGATAAATTAGTAATAATATCACTAGACGTACATAATACCATTTGTCTGCTTCATATATTATTATATTGGATCTACGTATGATCCTATGTAATATTGTAGCACAGTTCTAAAATGAGTGCTGGAGTCCGGCCTGGCGCAAGTGGCATGCACAGACCTGAGTATACAAGACATCACTAATTTCCCTGGATTTTCCATGGAATTCGCATTTTAAATCTAGAACATTTTTGAGAGGAGCTTGTAAGTATACTCGAGTGGTTGGTTATACGGGAGGGTTGATTTGAAATTAGTTGATGTATCACACAGTAATAAAGTACTCAACATATTATCTAGAATAAGAAATAAAATATTCTATTGATTGCAGATAGAAGATAATTGATGAAATACTACATGCGATAAAAACCATTTTTGGGTAAAACTTTCAAAGTCAATTTACGAGATTTAATAAATGGGGGAGGGGGGCTAGAAAAAAACATTAATTAATAAGCGGGGGTCAGTTTATTCGGACACCTAGAGTAGATCCATCAGATATTTGCAGCCACAAATGCGACAAATGACTTTGAATACAAGTCGTCTTATTCGGCAAACTTAGCCCTCTAGCAACATCATAGCAGCATAGGAATGTAACAACATTCCATTCTTAAAACTTGTTTGAACCCTATCGAGTGATCCTTCTTGCGACTCCGCTCGGTCTAAATTTGACAATGATTTGTGAATAGGGTATTTCGTCCAAATTGCAAGATTGCAATAATTTGTTTTGATCCACAGGCACAGGGTCGAGAGACTTTCTCAGAATAAATGTCGTCTATTTCAAATTCATCCCCTTTTGGTCTACATAATCACCACAAAAAGCATGCTGAACATGTCCAACCGTGCTCATTTCCCCAAACAATTATCAAAAGTCACTAGACCACAAATGGCTACAAATTTATGCGTTTACAAATATAATCAACAAAAATAGATAGATAAATTTCCTTGATGGTGTTTGGACTCTAAGAGTACTTTCAACATATTTTATGCCAGCGGTTCCCAAACTGGGGTGCATGAACTCCCTAGCGGTGCACGGGACAAGGATTAGAACTGAATATTGAGCATTTTTAACAGAATTATTTTTGAAGTTATATGCACTTACTCCTAGATCCTGGCATAGGTCCTGGGGTGCACAAAATAATTTTTAGGTGTCAGGAGGTGCACGAGGTAAAAGGGGTTGGGAACCACTGTTTTATGCGAACAAAAAGTTTCTTTACAGACCACATAAGGGTGCGCGTTATTGGGAGGTGCCCCATTCAAGGCTCCATTTTCCATCCCAGACAACAATATGTCACAATAGCAATGCACACATAACAGTAGATATGTAAGCACGATACAACCAAGTGCAATTGGAATTTAGCTTAGTAAGAATTGAGAAATGCAAACACCATCCATAATTGGAAAAATTCTAAAAATATCAACATGTGCATGTACACTGTACATGGCTAACTATATTTAGAATTCTGTCACCACAATACAAGAAACTACGTACATAGTTCTATTATTAGCATGTGAGGTGGAACAATTATGGGCACTACAACTGTAGTTAATTTTAACGTTGTTACACCAAACCAATATAAGTATGGAAATAATTAATGTCATAACTAATTCAAAAAATGTCTTCTTCAGAACAAGAAACTATTTCTACATTTCGCAGCGCAGATCTCCCGAAGGTTTGCATTCCGGCTGATTTTGAATCTAGCATGGAGTCAAGTGGGTCTGACAATGAAGGTGATTTCATATTCAAAGTCCCAACAACCCCAACTGATTTAACACCAGCTACATCCACGCCTACTGAGCTCGGATCTACTCTCTCTCAAGTAGCCCACTCTTCGCAGACATCCGAAGAATCGGATAACACGGCACCAGCTACCCCAGTTCATACCAAAAAGCAGCGAGGACATAAACTCAACACTGGGAGGTTTCGGAAGGGTGAGGGAGTCAAAAGAAAATCTACTTTCACACCATCTACCACGAAGCGATTACCCCTTCATACTAGCACTCCGAAATCTAAAACACTATTACAGCAAGTGAAGTTTCCTCAGCCCAATAAACGCCTCAGTATTATGGTACAGAAGGATGGAGCTCAATCATTTCGTGATCTCTACGTTCCTCATGGCTCGCAAATAATTGATATCGATATACTGAGTACGGTATTTTCTCTATTGAGATGCACTGAGGCACACTGCACTGGTAATTTGAATCTGTATCAATACGCTTTTCGTGATGGGTTACAATCATATCTCTTGTTGAAATGCAGTCGCTGCCATCTTGTGCTTGCTGAATTTCCCACATCCCGTCCGGTTGGAATGAAATCTAATGAAGCCGTGAACGATCCTCAAATGCTTTGCCGGAAAAAGTCGGAAGTCAACGTTAGAGCTTTACTAGCAGCACACTGTACTTCCATGAGCTGGAGTGATTTTCTACTGACCTGCAATCTCCTTGATATACAAAATACCTGGCATAGAATGTCCAAGTCTCTACTCGCGCAATTGGTCCTTTCTACAGATAAAATATGCCAGCAATCCATGTCCATGACAGCAAAAGAAGTGAGAGCCAAAGCTGAGTCATCTAACATTCCTGGTTGCAAGGTATGCGCGGTGAGCTTTGACGGATCTTGGCACAGACGCGGACATTTTAGTAATCAAGGATTCGCCGGGGCTATTGAAGTCAAAACGGGGAAAGTCCTTGACTACGTCCTTTACGAACGCGTGTGTAACAAATGTATCAGATGGACGGAAGAACGTAAGAAAGAAAACCCAGAGGAATACAGCGAATACTGGGAGAAACATTCGAGCGAATGCCCAGCTAACTTCTCTGGAACAAGTCAGGCGATGGAATCTTCTGCTGCAATAGAAATCTGGGGTAGATCAGTTGACAAGCATTCTCTAGCCTATACTACATATGTGGGAGATGGGGACTCAAGCTCTTTCAAAAGGTTGGAACAAAATAATCCTTACAAAGGAATGGAAGTTATCCGGAAAGAGGAATGTCTTGGGCACACGCAAAAACGATTAAAGAAACACCTCAAAAAGAAGACAACTACGAAAACAATGCCCTCCAAGCCAATACCCGCATCAAAAGTCGAGAGAATTGCTCATCTATACGCTCTTGTTATTGGCAAGAACAGAGGCAGAACACCACTAGACATTCAAAACGCCCTTTACACACTGATGAATCATTTGTTCGAGGAGCACGATCGTTGCCCACACTCAAAAGAATCCTGGTGTTACTTTCAAAAGGGCCTCGCAATTTCAGCTGAGAATACCTCTCATCCACCTCCCATACTCCGACAACCCTATCAGAATAAAGACGAGTATTCGCGCCTGGAAGATGTTTTCAAGAAATTTGCAAGCATTGAAATGTGTTCCGCTCTGACAATGGGATTAACACAGAACTGTAATGAGTCGCTACATTCAGTTGTATGGCATAATGCTCCAAAGACAAAACGTGTAGGACAAAAGTCACTTCAAGCCGCTGCTGCTATTGCTGTGTGCACTTTCAATGAAGGTTCAATGATGCTCGCAGCTATTCTGTCAGATCAACATGTACAATGTAGCCGTATAACTCTTGAACACTTAGCATCGATGGATAAAGAAAGGAACCGCTGTAAACTTAAAGCCGTTATGGCTACTCAAAAGAGGCGTCGGAGAGTTCTCAAATCCCAATTCATTGCAGCCGAATCCTCCAGGCGTAGACGTGAAAAGGATACTACGACCTATAAATCTGGAGGTTTTGGTACTGAGCTCTCATCTGTTGCCATGAAAGAATTACCTTCCACGAGTGTTAACCCTGATGACTCTGAAACAGTTTGCGAGGAATGTGAACAACACGACTGCCCAACCGGGGGAAAGAGGGCGAATGATGACTGGTTAGGTTGTGAGTTCTGCCTGAGATGGTTTCACTGTGGATGCGTCAATACCAGTCTAAAGGACGTGGGAGATGATCCTTATATCTGTAGGAAATGTGACTTGGAATTCGAGTCCTGTGTAGAAGCTGTATAACTATCGTTTCTGTAGTAGCATGCCACCATTAGAATAGTATGATATACTTGTTTGCTCATTTATACTATAATAAATATCAATGCATCAATCTAGCTCAGGGAATTTGAAACTGCGTCACTAATATTAAAAATAATGGTCGACATACCGATAGAAAAGCACCACAAAAACAGTCAATAATAGTTTCGAAATTGGAAAAGTACAGTCAGGGTCGCATATCATTATGAACCGCATGGGGGCCCAAAATATTTTCACAATAGAGAGAGAGTCATACATAGTAGCGAAATCGAAATAATAGAAATTCTATAGAGCCGGTCAAATTGGGACCCAGAGGAGTTGTTCATAATAAGCGACTCTGACTGTACATATTGATATATGTATGCTATTGCACCGTTCAATTTTGATATCAACATTTTACAAGTGCGAATATCGAAATCTACTTTTACTAAATTACAATACAGGCTTATTTGCCGTTGAGATTTCTTATCTAGCAGAAAATACACGTCTACATAAAAAGGTGTGAAAATATGATTAAATTTTATGATATGATAAGCAGACGTGCGTTCGACACCGTCCATACGATAAAGAATCTCCTATAATAGGAGCTGCACTAGAAATGAGAATTCTCAAAACAATACAACTGCATCACAACAGCAGGAGGCCGCAGGGGGGAAGATTGTGATTTTTGTGATTTTCATGTACAGAATTCAATCATTTTAGAAAGCAACATCAGAATGTATTTGTGGAAACAACTATCTCTAAGATTGGAATTTGGGATTTTTTCAATACACATAGCAATAGTTTTATTAATAAATTAAACTTACATTCTTGCTGTAGGTGAAGTAGGCAAGTCACAGGTGTCCAAGACATAAAGTGATTGCTTTCATTTACTTGTCTGGATCATAGCGAATTGATACAGCGAATTAGCTAATTGTTGAATCCTGGTGACAGAGAAAGATTATAACTATATACTATCTACATATCTATTTATAATATTTAATTTTAAGTTACACACATATGTTAAAAATAGGTATTGAAATGGCGTAAACCAAGTTCAAATGGGAGATTTTCATTCTGGATCAATTGTCAAGTTTTCTAATTTTCAACCTCAACTCGGAAATTTGGAAAAACATGGAACCAGGAGCACATGGTTGTGAAACAAGACTCCCCAATAAAGCCCATTTCGAATGAATACAGTAGACATTGGATCCTTGCATAAATGTAATGCCGATTCTTGGTAAAACTCGATCTGGTATATACTTTTTAGCCTCAAATCGCATGTGCGTTTACTTTCAATGCGATCCTATTACCAGAGATTTCTGTACAATATATTAATTAGAAAAATTAATATGTGACTAATTTGAATGCGTATTATTCGAATCTGTAATCCAATTAGCTATATCACATACCGTTTAGAAGTAACCGTCTTCATGAATAGACACATTTTAGCATTATTTGTATGGGAAAGAATCAAGTGTTGAAATACTTTTGTCCGCTTAGTGTATATGGCCCAAATTGGTCCAAATTAGTTCAATATAATTTCCAACAACGAGTGAAGCACGACGTTCCATATTGATCATGACAACTACTATACTAGGAGTTGCAGTAAAATATAAAATTTATTGCTTAATTTAGAAGATTAAAACTCACATTCTTCCCCTCCTCCTCCCCTCTGCCCCCGCCTCTAACGCCCCCGCTTCTGCCCCTGCTTCTAACGCCCCCGCTTCTGCCCCTGCTTCTAACGCCCCCGCCTCTGCCCCCGCTTCTAACGCCCCCGCTTTTTCCCCCGCTTCTTCCCCCGCCTCTAACGCCCCCGCTTCTTCCCCCGCCTCTAACGCCCCCGCTTCTTCCCCGCCTCTAACGCCCCCGCTTCTGTCCCTGCTTCTAACGCCCCCGCCTCTGCCCCCGCCTCTAACGCCCCCGCTTCTTCCCCGCCTCTAACGCCCCCGCTTCTTCCCCCGCCTCTAACGCCCCCGCTTCTGCCCCTGCTTCTAACGCCCCCGCCTCTGCCCCCGCTTCTAACGCCCCCGCTTTTTCCCCCGCTTCTTCCCCCGCCTCTAACGCCCCCGCTTCTGCCCCTGCTTCTAACGTCCCCGCTTCTGCCCCTGCTTCTAACGCCCCCGCCTCTGCCCCCGCTTCTAACGCCCCCGCTTTTTCCCCCGCTTCTTCCCCCGCCTCTAACGCCCCCGCTTCTTCCCCCGCCTCTAACGCCCCCGCTTCTTCCCCGCCTCTAACGCCCCCGCTTCTGTCCCTGCTTCTAACGCCCCCGCCTCTGCCCCCGCTTCTAACGCCCCCGCTTCTTCCCCCGCCTCTAACGCCCCCGCTTCTGCCCCCGCCTCTAACGCCCCCGCTTCTGCCCCTGCTTCTAACGCCCCCGCTTCTTCCCCCGCTTCTGCCCCTGCTTCTGCCCCCACCACTTCTCCTGCCTCCCTCCCTCTCAAGAATCTGTTTCTAGATTTAAAATAAATATTTAATACTGAATAGCAAGCAAATAAATTTCTATCTACTGAACACTCGTTTCTAATAGTTTTAATAATTAGTAACTTTCCAAGGAACCAAAGTGTTCGGATAACCGAGGATATGCACTGCCCTGTCTTCCAAGAGAAGTATACTAATTAAAATTAGTGATGAGGCTAACAAAATATTTGAAATATTTTATATTTGTTCTGGCCTTATATTATATATTTACATGTTTTGGTAAGAGAGATCCACAGCGATCTCTGAACCTAATTCTGCATTCCCTACCATCTAACTACAACACCTTTTACCTGCATCCTGACTGCCTTCTGAATGGCAGTAGCAGTAAGCTCGTAACTCTAGCTACCTCCTTCATTGCAACTTCAGATCTTCTCTCCGACCTAGAGAAGCTGCACCGCCACAACGCACAGCTCAACTTTCTCCTAACGACTCAGTTCCCGTCTCTCCTGCCTTTGTCAACTTCGTCATATTCACAAATGATTCAGAATGGGTTCGGCTGATCAGAGCTGAGTACCAGTGTCACTCCCTGTCCCATACCCCCAACCCCGACCCCCTCGCCCCCTCTCCTCCGAGACTTGCTCCAGGCGGTGGACTGGTTTCTCCATTTGTTATTAGTCAAAAAACTTCTATCAAAAGTAATTAATCACTTGACCATTGGGAGGGTGTGAGAAGCTCCATGGGGAGGCGAATAATTTAGGTGGAAGAAATCCCCTTGTGGAGTTGAAGGTTTTGGATTATAGACACCCGGGGCTGTGAATACCCCAAGTGGCTGGTTGTGTATCTGGCCGGTTTGGCCGGAGAGTTTCGCACGGCTGGAGTGCGTCCTGCAGACAGAGGGGGACGTGCTGCAGTCACATTTTCTCAGTCCCACTGTAATTCCAAATGAAAGGAACATAAATTTCAATTATGGTATCAATGTTCGTTACTAGACCAGGCTTGGAGTACAGTTTACCTCTAAACAGTACAGGGAGCTCCGATTCATCCAAAATGCAGATATCAGATGTATAAATAAATGATCTACATATATCATTGCCGACTCAAAGCCAAATAATCTACAATCAATTAGTTAGAAATAATATTGATCTCTCACATGTGAAGCATTTTGGACCATGGATAAGAACAATTGGCTTTGGAAAGTATTTTACTTTATCATCATTCGTCATTGGACCATGGATAAATGACTTAAATTATATTTCCCGCTTCTGTATCTGAATGATCTTTTCATTCATTATTAGTATAAATATAATGAAGATTTAACTCCAAACCCCTTGTAAATCGTTAAGGACTCCTTTTCTAACCTTCCTGTAAAAAGAAAATAAACTTGAAAATTTGAAAAAAAATTCTTTATATACAAATAATAGTAGTATACGGGAGCGTTAACGAATTGATTGAAGAAACTGCCAGGCACAGAAAGCTGATTTTCAGTTAATGAATTCAATGGATTTATGAAATATTTCCATGGTCAATGCTGCTAAATCGTCATAGAACATCGATTATGAAGACATTTTTTACAGAAGCAGTGACCTTGATTATCGATTTCGCTGTGTTCCAGGACACATTTTTCCTCCATAAAACTCACCATACAAAACACAGTTCCAGGTCTAAGACTTGAAAAATCTTCTAAAATCATTGAAAATTTTCGAACTACAGTACAATCTCTGAAGCCCAAAATAACTAGGATTGTTTGTGTAAAAGACATTTATAGTTAACGAAGCTTGTTTCAGAACTTATGAGCCACCCTGTAAATACATCTGTTTTACTTTTATAATCGCTAGCACTCCAAAAATCACCAAATTGTTATTTTTGTTTAGTATTGATTACATGATAACAGAGTGATGAGTCATCATTTTTTGATGATAGTTATATCGTATTTGAGATATATTTACATACACATTCTATTAAAATTTCAGCTTTCTATCACCTAAATTGCTGAGTTATAGTCGAAAAATTGAAATTTCTAATAACACAAAAGGTGGCAATGACGTAATAATTCCATGATGAGTCGATATTTTCGTATCAGGTCAGGAATTAGTGGAGCCATCCCTAAAATATTCCAACATACCCAAAATCAGTTTTCTCTGCAAGGAAGTTTTTTCAATCAATCCGTTGTAGATACATATGCAGTCGACGCTTAATAAGGTCACAACAGCAGAGGAAATTTTGCCCCGATTAAGCGAGGAACCCTATTAACCGGAAATATTTTGTATTAGTTTCTATGTGTGAGAGCTAATCCGGTCCCAACAATAATGCATACTTACCAACCATCCAGGGATCCCTGGATAATCCAGGGAAATGACCATGATCCAAGGATTTAATGAAAAATCCAGGGATTTTGGGCTTTTAACTAACCTATACTAACTTCCATTAATGCAATATGGTTTATGGAATTTAATGAGTAATTTTATGTTCCTCATTATTTAGCAAGTCTTCAGGGATCCTGGAAAATTTCGTGGACTCACGAATTTCGAACGCGTAAGATAACATTATATACAATAATTTACTTGTCCATTTCGAAATCTTTAATTAGATATATTCTGCCTTTATTTAAAATCCAGGAAATTCCTTGGATATCCTGGGATTTCCCTGGATCGCGAAATTCGAAATTTAATCTGTCTATTGATTCATGCTAATTTAATTAATCATTAAAATTTAAAATATAATAACATCCATGGATTTACCATTGAGATCCAGGGATTTCACTCCTAAAATCCAGGGGCATTTTCAGAGGGGTTGGTAAGTGTGATAGTGGCACCATTATGCGGTTGATCAGATTAAACATTGACTTTAATGTGCGGGGTTGATTGTAAATACACAGTAATCGAGTTTTAATAGTAGGGTTATATAAATACACACACAACAAACGAGTTTAAATAGTAAGGATTTAATGATAGTAGCATTAAAATTTAGGAGTTTAAGACTAGGAGTGCATCTCTGGAAAGCTGCATAATACCCTAGATTTTTATCAGATAGTTTTACTCGAGTCCTCAAACTGTCAATTGTTGATATAAAGAATAATTGCCCATGAAATACAAGTACTAGTCATGAACTCTTTGGCTGCTTAGTTAGAATAACAAATGAATTCATCAAAGCTCTGCTCTGCACATTTAATCTAGCTAGTAAGTACTTATTAGAAATACTAAAATTCCAAACTTGGAAATGAATTTACCCCATTTCAGTCATTAAGGATTTGAAAAGGAATACTACGATAATGACATTCCAAAAGAGTTTTTGGTTATCAATCATTCCTTGAGAAAGATATGCATTGGGTAGTCAATTTAATTGGCAGATTTCGCATAATTAAACTAAATTTCCGTTTCAATAGATTTCAGGTATACAAATAATTGAAAAATTGAGACTAATATATGAAATTAAGGATAATAAGATGTAAAAAGAGAAAATCCAAAAGTAACAATAAATTGTAAGTATAATTTTTCTAACATAAACAGTGATATAGTGAATTTCTTAAGTTTTTGCGAATAATTCATTCAACAAACCAAGCTGAGTAACTATACCAACAACATCTCCCTGTGATAGATTGGGAGAATCGCTAGAAGTAATAATAATATATTGAGTATCGCGCCTCAATCTATACAATATATATTTTAACGAAGTATTCATTATTGCACGGGGAAATTCACTATTAGTAAAAAGCGAAACACGATCTTCAATTTTGCGGAAGCCAAGAAACAACTTTGAACAAATACTTTTAGAATCAATGGTACCTAAAATTTCATTATTTTCCCTACAAACCACAGCAACTGGAAATTTTTCTAATTTCTTCATTTTTTCTATAGCATCTCTACATGTGAGATTTTGTTTGAAAAATAAAGGCATTTGAAGAGTAATGTCTCTAAGTGTCATATCTGCAGCAAAATCTGTTAGGCTATCATTATGAAATGGAATAAATTGATTTTCGATCATCCAGTCTTCATTGAGATGTTTTGTCATATAGTTACGAATGGAATCAGGTAAAATGACAACACATGTTTGACTAGATTGTAAAGAACTTGATACTCGTAGAGCTGCTACAACTGCACTGCCACTAGATCCACCACATAATAATCCCTCTTCCCGAAGGAGTTTTCGTGCCATTAAAAAAGAATCTTTATCATTTACCTTCACCCATTCATCTATAGAATTTCTATCTAATACTGTAGGAATAAAATCATATCCAATCCCTTCAACTTTATAACTATGAACCTTATCATTTAAGCTTTCTGGAAGTGCAAGTATACTTCCAACAGGATCCACACCAATTATTCTACAATGTGGAACTTTTTCTTTAAATTTCCTACTAATCCCAGTTATTGTCCCTCCAGTTCCTACTGAAACTACGAGAACATCGATCTGCCCGCTACACTGTGTCAATATCTCATCTGCAGTATTATCATAATGTGCAATAGGATTATATGGATTACGATATTGATCCAAGATATGAGAATGAGGAATTTTACTTTTAAGATCCCAAGCAACTCTAATATGAGACTCGGGACTATCAAAAGCTGCAGAGGTAGGTGTTCTTACTATTTCAGCCCCCAAACCTCTTAAAATATCCTCCTTTTCAGCACTCATCTTCTCTGGCATCACAATAATACATCTATAACCTTTAATAGAAGCAGCAAGTGCAATCCCTATTCCAGTATTACCTGAAGTAGGTTCAATTATTGTATCTCCTTCTTTTAAATCGCCTGTTCTCTCTGCCTCTTCGATCATACGCAACCCAATTCTGTCTTTCACGGAACCACCAGCATTAAAGAATTCACATTTAGCCAAAAGCTGGCATTTAAGTTTATTAGATTTGGATAATCTATCTAATCTTATCATGGGTGTATCACCAATTGCGTTTAATATTGAAGAATATATAGGTTCTTTTTTTGTCAGAAAAGAATAATGATGATGTGGTGATTCAGCAGAACTACTATTCCAAGAACATCTGATAGGAATATCAGGGCGAATCCAAAAGGGATTAGAAATCTGATTGCTTTCAGACATTCTAAAAATAAAAAATAGAGAAGTAAATAGTGTATAATAATATCAAATGAAATATTCCAGGATAATTTATCCTACAGATAGGTACCAATGCTATGCCGAGAAATCTCAGATATTGTTGAAATTTTCATGTGTGAAACTGAAAACAGTATAACCAAGCAATATGCTTTGCTTCAATATCGTACTTTTTCGGCCGAGTTATCTCAACTACTTACATTTCGGGGATATTAAGTTCAATAATTTAATTAACCTCTCTAAATGCGAACTAAGACGAATCTGTTCTAGTCGTGGAGTAGGGGCGAAACAAGAGAGGGAAGGGGGACTGCCGCCCTGGGCAGCAGCTCGAGGGGACAGCATATTGCATTTACAACTTAAGGTTTGCCTTTCCTATGGGCATTTTGTTTTTTATCAAAAATTCGCTAAAAGTAATTTTTTATCATTTTTGGATCCCTAAAGGGGTTCTAGACATTAATCTCGATTTTTAGAATATCAATGCCAATATTTCGACACTTAGAGCCACTTGCATCACCTGGTGTTAGTCTAAAAAAGACATAGTTTTGAAACGAAATGTCCCATATCTATAACTTCTTTGAACCAGGTCATCATTTTAAGGATACCGCCCTCGAAAAACCATATGATTTGGTTTACAGCATACGATGAATTCAGAAGGGTCCAAAGTGACTAAATTTTCAAAAAAATTAAAAAAATTGATTTTTTATTCTAATGACTTTTTCATGAAGATTATACACCATATTCATCTATTATGAAATTTGGCTGCATTCGGAATGCTTTTGGAAGAGTTATAGTATATTGAAATTTGATAGTGTATATATCGTTGTAAGATTTTTCAAATAAAATTAGTTGTAATCCAATATCAAGGTTAAAAAACTATCTTATATACAGTTGCTGATACAATGTTATATCTAATTACAGATAGCAAAGAATTTAAACTATAATTAGTTTTAATTCAATAGTTTAAGTCTAATTAATTAGACAAATATCCAGCTTATACTGTTTTGAAATTTCTAATTATAGTTTTCAATTCTAAGGATAATTTTAGGATTCATTATATGATTATATAATGTCCTTGGGAATATGATACATTCATAATCTAATATCCTTACATTTAATTTTGTAATTTTAGTTTTCAATTCAAAAGATAATTTTAGAATACGATATAAGTATATAAGATTTAATCCATAGAATACAAACGAGCACATATCAAAGTTTACATAAGAATATTATATATATATACACTGCCTGGCCAATGGAGGTCAATTCATTCAAACTTTATGGCCAGGCAGTGTACAGGGTGGAGAATAAGTTCTGCCACAAGCTTCATTAGGTATAAAATTTCTTATACTCAAACGATCTTAGTTATTATGGTCCTTAGAGATTGTAATTCGAATATCCTCAATGATTTTAAAAGATTTTTCGATTCTATGACTTAGTAATGTGTTTTGTATGGTGAGTTTTGAGAAAAAAAAATGTGTCCAGGTCCGCAGCGAAAATGGTGAATCAGGGCCCAATGCTTTTCAAGTTATCTTCCCAGTCTTTAATTCTAAGAAAAATTAGCTCACACATTTTCCTCGAACACTCTAAATTTGTAGAGATATAAGATGTTCAGATCAGTGCATTTTGAAGACGCATTGGATCAGATTTCTTTGTGATGTGAACAAAAGTGCCATTTGGGGAATTTTGCAAAATGTACCTAATTTGAACTGCGACTGAATAACCTTTTCTCGTTTCTGATAACGAATTCAGTGGATTTATGAAATATTTCTATGGCGAATGAAAGCTACCAGGTGTTAAATCGTCATGGGACATCGATTATGAAGACATTTTTTACAGAAGCAGTGGGCCTTGATTCACGATTTTCGCTGTGGACCAGGACACATTTTTTTTCTCAAAACTCACCATACAAAACACATTTCTAAGTCATAGAATCGAAAATCTTTTAAAATCATTGAGGATATTTGAATTACAATCTCTAAGGACCATAATAACTAAGATTGTTTGTGTATAAGAAATTTTATACCTAATGAAGCTTGTGGCAGAACTTATTCCCCACCCTGTATATATATATTGCAATGGCATACAGATACCAATACGAATCAAACTTGTCCGAAGAGAACGACAACAGAGGCAACAATCAAAACCAATACCACCTCCACATCCACGATCAATATCAGGAACATCTAAGGCGAATATAGAAAAACCATATGAGGAATCGCTTGCTCATCGAAAGCTTCAGTATACACCTGAAACTTTCGAACCGTGTGCGGTTCGAAAGATTCAGGTGAGGATGCAACATACGACAACATGATAGTAAATCTTGAAACACTCAAAACCGTGTTTGATGATCAAATCTTGCAAAAAGGGCTCCATGGGGATGTTCCAATCAAAGCAGAGGGCTGGATCTGCTACTTACCTACAACTAAAGTGTACAGCATCCAGCAAGGCTTTTGGAGTGTAGGGGGTAAATACCATGCAAAAATTCAAGTTGGCAACCAACAAATTCGAAAAAGAAACGAACTACTCTATGGTAGTATTTTGGGTGGCAGGCTTATTGGTGTAAGAATTTCCAAGCTTGAACTATATCACGCGCGGCACTAAGCATACCCATCCCCTGTTCTCGCAAAACTTACGTTGAAACTAGGGTCGCCAACCCTCCCGGAATCTCAACCAGTCTCCCGAAAATTAGCAAATATAATCCGGGAGGTTTTATCTTAAATCTCAGCAGAAGTATACATTCAAACAGCAGAAATAGAGAAGGAGCACTAGACCTTTTTTAGTTAGTTTGCTTTATTACTGGATTATTAAACTTAGGCCTATAAATCGTTGTTCTCTGTTTCTAAGGAGCTCCCACGATTGCCCCCCCCCCCACGAAAACAAAAATCCCCCGGAATCAAAATGAGTCGAGTTGGCAACCCTAGTTGAAACAAAAAGGAAATTAATAGTTGCAGCCGAATATATTGCGGCAAAATCAATGAAAAATGCGGTAAAAGAACTCCAATCTCTCGCAGAATGCCGGTGTTGCCTCTTAGCAAAACAGAGACGTTTTGCTTCGAGGCAACAACGATATAGCAAAGTCGCAAGACAAATCAGAAAACATGGCGCTGGCTATTGTTCTGGAGCATATTCAACAGATCAACCCAAATTTCACAGCTCGTCATCGAGCTGTGAAATTTGGGCTGGTCTGTTGAATGATATTACACAGCCTCAATCAGCTCCGTTAGCCATATGCCAAATATGTCAAGGTACTAAAGAAAACTGCATAGTAGGCATTGGAATCGGCCTGAAAGTCCCATTAGCCCATATCAATTGGATTCAATGCGATAAATGTGATCTGTGGAGCCACATGGAGTGCGTGGGTATCGCCGAAAACGAAATTGAAGATGTCGACTGGTATTGTATAGATTGTGTTTCCATTGAAACTTTTGTACTAAACAATATTTAGCAATAGACGTAGTGGTTGGAAAAGAATTCGACTATGCAATAAACCTAAATTTGGATCCATCAATAAAAACACACAACAATTGTTAGTTCCTGATTCGAATTCATAGGAATTTAAATGTTCTGAAATTAGAATGTAATTGGAACTCAAAATGAAGGAAAGAATTGAGTTCTAAAATAGCTCTGTTATTTAGAAATATAATCTATCTATAGAATAACTATGATTTAGAAACAATTATTGAAGTTATTATTAGATTATATCATCTTGAGATGATTTTAATTTAATTTAACTCAAACTATTGGTGAAATTTGATTCTAAAAACTACATTTTGAACAAATTCTCAAAGCCAAATCAAGTGAGAATTGAATGAATTCATAAATAAAACTAAGTATATATAGTAATTAAGATAGCTGAATACGATCTTATTGTTTAATAACCCCGGTACGGCTTGGGGTATTTCCTATTTATAGTAAATACCCCAAATTTTTATGGCTTCCCATTGAAAATGGCTTAAACCGGAAATGACGCAACACATTCCTGTGGCAAGCGAGGGTTAAGCCAATACTTTAAGAACTGTGCGAATTTAAATACAAAATTAAGGTTGGTGTTTCCCATGCGAAACTTGTTTTTTATTAAAAATGTGTCCAAATTGCTTTTTTAGCATTTTTAGATCCTTATAGAGGTTCTAAACAATAATCCCGATTTTTATAACTCCAGCCCCAATATTTCGCCACTTTGAGCCACTTGTATCACCTGGTGTCGCTCTAAAAACGACACATTTTAAATGCGAAATGTCCCACAGCTATAACTTCTTTTAACAGTGCTAGATCATCATTTTAATGCTGAATTCATGCTCAGGACTAGATTTCCAGCAATTTGATATATATATTGACCATATTTGGAAACATTTTTGTTTGACCGTGCCTAGCAACGACCAGGAATTTTTTAACATTCCTGACCGTTGCTATGAAAAGGCAACCAAAAATATTTCCAAATATGGTCAATATATATACCAAATTGCTGGAAATTAATAATGACCTGGCATAGTCAAATAAAGTTATAGGTATGAGATTTCGGCGGAAACTATCGGACATGGTCATTTTTGGGCCCCAAGTGATAACTGTCAACTTTTTCACACTTTTGAAGGTGTCATGATGTGATAATATTTGATATGTCATATTTTGAAGTTAAGTACTACTATAAGTTGTTGATTTAGGATGTTTTGATGTTATTTATTATCAGCAGCCGTATTCACTAAGATCTTAAGGTTGGCCTTTCATATAATAGCTAACTTTTGACTTTTTCAACCGGTTCATTTAATTATTTCGGTGCAGATTTGAATCGCAAAGTTATCTGCAAAACTGTGTTAATAATTGAAATAATTCAACAGATAATTTTTTTCAAAAAAATTAGTCAATTTATAAAGAAGAAATCGGACACAATATGCTTACAACCCTTTAGAAACTTTTCAAATTCTTTCATGAATGTAGTATAATCATAGCCTACTACAATAAAGCCTTTTCGCTGAACAATTTTCCATGGTACCAGGGATTAGATAAAGTGGATTTTCTTACACACCCATAATATGAATAAATATTTTTTGTTCCAAATCTAATTCATCATTTGTTTGATGCATAACTATATGGAACTAGTCTACGTTCCAATAAATTATATATCAATGTTATGGCTATTTTCTTTCTCTGCTATATGGTTCCTTTTTACTTTTACGTTGAAGGATGCAGCAAAGGGGCAATGGGGAGGCGGGATGGACCTACAAGGAAGTATCCGGCAAGCCAATTCCCTAAGAATGGTCGGTGCTTTATTTGCGACTCGGACAGGCACTTTATGGCCCAATGGCCGGAACGGCACTGTGCGAAATGTGGCGAAAGAGGACACGAGGTCCGCTATTGCCCACATACACGAAGTCGAAGAGGGGTATTTCAGGTCACGACGCAGCATAGTGTTGTACATGAGACGGCGGTTGTGGTACCAGTTAAATGGAACGGTTAACCCATCACTGTAATTGTTGCAGTCAAAGTGCGTTTTCAGCCAAAACGCGTTTTGGCTAGTCAGAACGCGTTTGGACTAGAAAGTCAGTCAAAATGCGTTTTGACTGACTTTCTAGTCCAAACGCGTTCTGACTATCCAAAACGCGTTTTGGCTGAGAACGCACTTTGACTGCAACATAATGATGGACACGTGGGCGGATCCTTCGATAGTGGACAGAGGCACCGTACAAAAGATGAATATCCCTTACAGCACAAAGTACAGTCAAGTGTATGGGCTAGGGTGGACAGCGCTTGCAGTCTGTGGTACGCCCTGCGTGGCGATAGATGTGGGGGATGGCCGACCACTAGAACACGAAATCGAAGTACTAACAATAGGGTGGTTATATTAGGGCGAAGGTTCCTCGCGCGCTTCAAGAATACTACTTTCGATTGGAAAAACATGAGTTAGGCTAGGTGGTTGTTGGAAAACCTCTAGCTGCGGCACGCGGGGATACGCGGCGACTAGAGCAGAAATTATGCAGACTGAGATGGGAAAGGAGGGAGATAGCTTGGAGGCCAGGTTCGATATTAACCCGAAACTATCACCGCGAGAAGAGGCCGCAATACGCAAGGTGCTGTCGAGATGGAAAGACGTTTTCGCGGGGAACCCGAAGAGCGCGCGCGAAATTGGAACCGCGGGACACGTTATCACTCTTCTGGTTGAGCGGCCGACTAAAAGCCGACCGTTGCGTGTTTCTCCGGAAATTGAGGCGGAGGTATCCAAGCAGATAGATGAAATGCTCGAGAATGGGATCATACGTCCCTCTTCTTCCTCTTGGGCGAGTCGAGTGATCTTAGTGAAGAAAAAGGACGGGACCCATCGATTTACCGTAGATTGCCGGGATCTCAATGATGTGGCGAAGCGAGATGCCTATCCGATGCCGAATCCCCGAGATGTTTTCGATCGTATGGGAGGGGCAACTGTATTCTCTACACTGGATGGGGCATCCGCATACTGGAGCGTGCCTGTGAAGGAAAAGCATAGGGAGTTCACTGCGTTTGTTTCAACGCGCGGCCAGTTTGAATTCAACCGCATGCCTTTTGGATTGTCAAACTCACAGGCTACCTATCAGCGAGCGGTAGACCAGGCTCTACGAGGGTGTCCGAATGTACAGGCATTTGTTGATGACACATGTGTTCACTCGCCCAGTTTCGATACGCACCTGGAGCATTTGGATGAGGCTCAGTGGCTATTCTAGAAATTGAGGATGAAGAATGTGAGGATTGGGCTTTTGAGTGTACTGATTGCTGTATTGACGGAAAAGATATGCTACGTTGTATTTTAATGACTTCAAGTAACTGTTTACTCAACAACAAGGCCAAGAATATTACTTCTACCACCTCTTGTTCCAAAGATACTCAAAGGAAGATACTTAAACTTACCTCTAATTAATATATGTATATATATATACACCTATATATTTATGTAGTATTCCTTGTCCGTCAACTAAATTATGCCAGCAGTCAATAATATCATTATTGTGGGGTAGAGGATGTATAATTACACGATAATAAACATATCAAAATGATGTGTTTAATTTCATTGTATTAATAACAGGCTATGGTATAATCTATCTAATGAACATACAGAATTTTGAAATTTTGAAAATTGCTAAAAATTCACACTTAAGGATACCGCCCTCGAAAAACTTTGCCTGGCGTAAAAAAAAAGGCAAAATATTTTATTGCTACTTTCATTGTAATACTGAGCGGTCTACCATCTGATAGCACTAGTTGGACGGTATTATTTTGATTTTTAGTTAACCACCTAAAGTTTAGCGTTACTAAAAATAAAAAAATTATTGGAGGTTTTTGACTCATTTACCAATTAGTTTTTAACTTATCTGATAATTTTTAAATGATAAGGATCTTAACATTCTTTTGGCACCTTTGGAGATTATATGACAAAAATATTTAGAAGAATGGCCAAATAAAATCCAAATAAAATAGCTCTATAAGGGAGTTCATTTATATAATGCTCGGGAAATGGCTTGTTTGATATCAGATATTTAGCGATCACTGGATCAGAAATAAATTATGATCGTTTCAAAAAAAAATTTGCTCGGATCCGACCATTTGATCGTGAGATATCACTTATTATAGGTGAAATTCGGGCATAATATCTCTTTATAGTCCCGAAAGATGCCGATGTCATATCTTAAAAACTATTGAAGATACAGTCGACTCCGCTTAAGGGTGGTGTTTCCTTCCAGAACTAACTTTAAAAGTTTTCATTATTTTCTCCTGAAATTTTTTGAGGAAACTATTCTCGATGAGTTATCAACAAAAATACACATTTCGGGAGCACAAGAAGCAAGAGAAAAATCTTTTTTTTCCAAATGACCTAATTTATAGAGGACATTCAAAGAAACTTCAATGCCTTATGCCTCTTTTAATCAATTATTCTTGCACGAAATGGTTGAATAAAGAAAATAATAGGAATAGAATTTTCAATTTTAACCCAAATAATTTTTTCTTTCAAATTTCGTTTATACAATATTTAGAGGCAGATTTTCGTAAGGAAAAATATTTTACATTTTTTCTAAAGTAGAATATCAAAAATCTGTCTCTATCATTTTGTTCTACGTGACGAGATCTTTCTAAAACCGTCGAGTTTTTAACTCTACGACCTTTGTAACTAGAGATTCCTCCTTTGTAAAATTGATTTTTTAAAGTGCAAAAAACAGGCTACAAAGCAATTTCTTCGGAAAGGCTTGATTTCCATTTTTTACTGTATTCTGATAATAAATAACATCTAAACATTCTAAATCAACAACTTATAGCAGTACTTAACTTCAAAATATGACATATCAAATATTTTCACATCATGACACCTTCAAAAGTGTGAAAAAGTTGTCAGTTATCACTGGGGGCTAGGGGTTACAATCCCGGGATCCCGGTCCATTTTACCTCCGGGATTCAATCCCGGGATTAGTTATATAATCGCGATCCCGATATTTCAATCCCGGGATCCCGAATTTAGTGTTATGTCTACTCTATTTTAAGCAATTGAACAATTTCCTTATAATTACCAATCACACTACTTGGAAACAAGATCGTATTTACAATGGTAGCTTACAAATACACTATTCAGTGTCAAATAACAACAATACGATTTACAAGTATGTACTGTATTACTATTTATTAATCTACAAGCGCGCTTCGCTTGCTTGCGCTGCGCGGCTGGCGGACACTTTGTGTCCGCCGGAGGCTCCCTTCGGTCGCCTGGGGTCACATTGGTTAATTAGCAGGGAGATAGCATCTGTAAATATGTCTGTCCAACCGTTATAATCGATATCACACGAAAAATCACCAAATTTGTCAATTTAAAATTTTTCGAAGCGTAATGATGACGTCATAACAAAGTGATGAGTCATCATTTTTTGATGATAGTTGTATTCTATCTGAGGTATGTTAGTATACACATTCTATTAAAATTTCAGCCTTCTATCCCCTATAATGGCTGAGTTATGCTAGAATAACTGTATTGCTTAACTTTTAAAAATGTGACAATGACGTCATAATTCCATGATGTGTCAACATTTTCGTCTGAGCTCAGAACTTACTGGAGCCATAGCCAAAAACTCTCACATGCCAAAAATCAGCTTTCTGTGACTGGCAGTTTCTTCAATCAATTCGTTACAGATATATAGTATATATATATGTACAAGCGCGTATATACACAAGCGCGCTTCGCTTGTTTGCGCTGCGCGGCTGGCGGACACTTTGTGTCCGCCGGAGGCTCCCTTCGGTCGCCTGGAGGTGACATTGGTTAATAATAAGGGAGATATCATCTCTAAATATGTCCATCTTAGTTTAAATATCGATATCACTCGAAAAAACACAAAATTTGTAAAATTGTAAAATTTTGATGAGTAATGATGACGTCAAAGCAAAGTGATGAGTCATCATTTTTTGATAATAGTTGCATCATATGTGAGACGTGTTAGTATACAGATTCTATTAAAATTTCAGCCTTCTATCTCCTAAATGGCTGAGTTATGCTGGAATAACTCTGTTGCTTAACTTTTTAAAATGTGACAATGACGTCATAATTCCATGATGAGTCGACATTTTGGTCAGAGCTCAGAACTTACTGGAGCCATAGCCAAAAGACTCCCACATGCCAAAAATTAGCTTTCTGTGCCCGCCAGTTTATTCAATCAATTCGTTACATATATATATATATATATATATATATATATATATATAAATAAATATATAAATATATAAATAAATATACATTAATCGAGTTTTAATAGTAAGGATAAATAGGCTTTCTACAATAATAAATAATCAAAAATTACGATTATCTCATATTTTTATGGCAGAAAGTACATCCCTTGTTTTCAAAGAGTTTGTCAAGAATTAAATTAAATAATATCTTCCATCTCTAAATTTTCCAAATTAAAATTTGAATAAATTTTGCTGCAAGATACAATCCCGAAAATCCCGGGATCCCGGGATTGGAAAGATCTTGAATCCGGGATCCCGAAATCCCGGGATTGAGAAATTTGCCCGGGATTGGAATTCCTACTGGGGGCCCAAAAATGACCATGTCCGATAGTTTCCGCCGAAATCCCATTCCTATAACTTTATTTGACTATGCCAGGTCGTTATTTTAATACTGAATTCGTACTCAGCACTAAATTTCCAGCAATTTGATATATATATATTGACTATATTTGGAAAAACTTTTGGTTGTCTTTTCCTAACAACGATCAGGAATGTGAAAAAATTCCTAGCCGTTGCTAGGCACGGTCAAACAAAAATGTTTCCAAATATGGTCAATATATATATCAAATTGCTGGAAATCTAGTGCTGAGCATGAATTCAGCATTAAAAAGATGATCTGGCACTGTTAAAAGAAGTTATAGCTGTGGGACATTTCGCATTTAAAATGTGTCGTTTTTAGAGCGACACCAGGTGATACAAGTGGCTCAAAATGGCGAAATATTGGGGCTGGTGTTATAAAACCGGGATTATTGTTTAGAACCCCTATAAGGATCTAAAAATGCTAAAAAAGCAATTTGGGCAAATTTTTAATAAAAAACAAGTTTCGCATGGGAAACACCAACCTTAATAGGGTCACATCGGTCAGAGGACATTTTGCCCCGATTAAGCGGAGGACCCTATGAACCGAAAATATTTTGTATTAGCTTCTATGTATGAGGGCTATTCCGGTCCTGCGAAAAGTGGGCCGATTAAGCGGCTGACCCGATTAAACAGTGGCCCTATTAAGCGGAGTCGACTGTATATAATCTATAATATTCTTAAATAAAAGGATATATGCGAAAATATATAGGTTCCTCAAACATTCCTTTGTCAAAAAATAAATAATTCTCAACTTATCATTTTTTGATTTAATTGTAATACAAATTCTACAGAAAACTTTGAATATATTAGAAAATGGAGAATCTAATCATTAAATATGTATCCAAATTTGGCTATTATGCTAAATAATGAATCCAATTGTCGTTAATAATGTATACAAAAAAATTGGAAAACTTTTGATAATTATTTTGAAAGTTCTGGCCTTGGACCACGCAGATTCGGTCAAAAACCCCCATTTAGGGTCCAAAAGAGATATCTCTCTATCTCTGTAAATATAAGCCTAAATTCTTAGTTCTCACTTCCTAATATACTTTTTATGAGGGCACATATATGATTCATTGATAATAATTGCACTACATCCTATGGAATGTAAGTTTTAGATTTTTGTCATATGATGACGTATCATTTTTCGAAAATCCTAATCGAAACTATAAATATTCGGGGTTAGGGGGGGCTCAAGGAAATTTCTGGATTTTCAGGGTACTATTTTTTGTAAATATTTGGTTCGAATATAATTAAATCAGCAGTATAAATGCGAATAAATGTCTGTGAATGCTTTTGTTCATTATTAATAACTCATTTTACATTCTTCTTAACATCTAAACTTAAAATCTCTATATCTCGGGACTTTCAAATATCAAAATTGACCGTCTTTACAGAATATTAACTCAAAATTGGTTTGCCGATAGAGGTTTAAAAATTTCAAGTTGTTCCATATTACAGGCGATGAACGTAGGACCACTTTATTTTCGATATCTTATAATTTGGTGATTTTATCCCTGATTTCCCAAAAAAACCAGACATTTTCGCCGTTCTTAGCCCTATTTTTTCGGACACCGATAAAATTAACAATTTTTGTCATTTTAACTTTCTTTGGGTCCGATGAAGTTGCAACTATGGTAGACTATCTATGATTCGATTTTGAACGCATTTGATTCCTTCGTATGTCCCAAACAATTCCTTGAGTAAAATGAAAAAAGCAGACTTTGAGACACTGTATCTCAAAAACTTGAAATGAGAATCAAAGACGGTTTGGAATGTGTAAGTATTTCTTGACGGAGATACCTGCCCACGCTTAACATCTCTTATAGCTCTACTTTCATCGTATGGTGTAAGCCAAATCATGTGTATATATCATTTTTCGACAACTTATATCAGTACTTAACTTCAAAATATGGTATATCAAAAATTTAACCATCAAAAGTGTGAAAAACTGGTCATTGATGACTGGCACCCCAAAAATAACCGCATTCGATAGTATCCACCGGAATCCCAGATCAATAACTTCTTTGAACCATGTCAGATCATCATTTAAATTCTGAATTCGTGTCCCGCATTAAATTTTCAGCAATTTGATATATATATATTGACCATATTTGGAGAATTTTTTGGTTGTCCGTGAATAGCAACGGCCAGGAATTTTTTCACATTCCTGGCCGTTGCTATGAACCCGCAGCCAAAAGATTCTCGAAATGTGTCCAATATATATATCAAATTGCTGGAAATTTAGTGCTGAAAACGAGTTTAGCATTAAAATGATGAACTGATATGGTTCAAAGAAGTTATGGATATGAGACATTTCGCATCATAAATGTGTCTTTTTGGGCGACACCAGGGGTATAAGGGGCTCTAGGTGGTGAAATATTAGCATTAAAAGTCTAAAAATAGAAAATGATATTTAGAATCCATTTAGGGATCTAAAAATGATTAAAAAGGACGTTTGGCAAATATTTATTACAAGCGCGATTCGCTTGCTTGCGCTGCGCGGTTGGCGGAAACTTTGTGTCCGCCGGAGGCTCCCTTCGGTCGCCTGGAGGTGACATTGGTTAATTATAAGGGAAACAACATCTCTAAATATGTCCATCTTAGTTTTAAAATCGATATCACTCGAAAAATACCAAATTTGTCAATTTTTAAAATTTTGATAAGTAATGATGACGTCATAACAAAGTGATGAGTCATCATTTTATGATGATAGTTGCATCATATGTGAGGCGTGTTAGTATACAGATTCTATTAAAATTTCAGCCTTCTATCTCCCAAAATGGCTGAGTTATGCTCGAATAACTCCGTTGCTTAACTTTTAAAAATGTGACAATGACGTCATAATTCCATGATGAGTCGACATTTTTGTCTGAGCTCAGAACTTAGTGGAGCCATAGCCAAAAGACTCCCACATGCCAAAAATCAGCTTTCTGTGCCCGGCAGTTTCTTCAATCAATTCGTTACAGATATAAATATATATATACACAAACAAACAAACAATAATCGAGTTTTAATAGTAAGGATAAAATGCCCATAGGAAAGGCCAACCTTCATGGTAGAAATCCGGAAACAAAATTGTTTAGGACATACCAAGGAAACAAATTTTTTAAAGACGGTCATTTTGAAATTTTAAAGTCCCGAAATATAGATTTTAAGTTTAGATGTGAAGAAGAATCTAAAATGAGCTATTAAAGATTATCAAAAGCATTCACAGGCATTTATTCGCATTTATCCTTACTATGAAAAATCGATTAATGTATATTTATGGGGCGCCTGCATTAGTTCGAATTTGGACAGTTGGCATTAGTTCGAATTTGGACAGTTGGCATTAGTTCGACAATAATTTCAGACAGTTGGCATTAGTTCGACAATAATTTCAGACAGTTGGCATTAGTTCGACAGTAATTTCAGACAGTTGGTATTAGTTCGACAGTAATTTCAGACAGTTGGCATTAGTTCGACAGTAATTTCAGACAGTTGGCACTAGTTCGACAGTAATTTCAGACAGTTGGTATTAGTTCGACAGTAATTTCAGACAGTTGGCATTAGTTCGACAGTAATTTCAGACAGTTGGCACTAGTTCGACAGTAATTTCAGACAGTTGGCATCAGTTCGACAGTAATTTCAGACAGTTGGCATTAGTTCGACAATAATTTCAGACAGTTGGCATTAGTTCGACAATAATTTCAGACAGTTGGCATTAGTTCGACAATAATTTCAGACAGTTGGCATTAGTTCGACAATAATTTCAGACAGTTGGCATCAGTTCGAATTCTGTATGTAGTCGTTAGTTCTATATGATCAATTCTTGATTTTTGTTCATTGTTATGCTTCTAAACCTCACAAAATTAAAATGCCTACTTTCACGGTCAATTTGACATTGTTTCAAACTTAAAATGCCTACTTTCACTTTCTGCGATTATTTGCCAACTGTCTGAAATTATTGTCGAACTAATGCCAGCTGTCTGAAATTACTGTCGAACTAATGCCAACTGTCTGAAATTACTGTCGAACTAATGCCAAATGTCTGAAATTACTGTCGAATTAATGCCAACTGTCTGAAATTATTGTCGAACTAATGCCAACTGTCTGAAATTACTGTCGAACTAATGCCAACTGTCTGAAATTACTGTCGAACTAATGCCAACTGTCTGAAAGTATTGTCGAACTAATGCCAACTGTCCAAATTCGAACTAATGCAGCGGCTCCATATTTATATATACTTAGGGTATTCAATATGTTCCGGGAATGACTCTGTATATCTAAATGTATTAGAGATAAGCTATATCCATTTAATCCATTGAACTCATTGAAGCCTTGCCTCCAGATTCGCGTATGGATTTGTTCAGCTCTTGAAAATTTTGCGGTTACCCAACTCCATATATAGACCTCAGTTTTGGGCACTTAAGAAAAATAGATTTTGCTGTTTTGTTAATCAATATCGCTGTTATCATCAATTCTACAGCAAAATAAATCATCGCAATGAATTTTACATAGAAAATAATATATACAATGATATTTTCAGCGACCTATCTTTTTTACCTAGCGAAGCAATATCAATTTCTTTAAGACCATGGCCCTATTTGCCACATTTTGAGGGGTGAAAAGTGGTTAAAATCCCATAAGACACTATTCGAATTTGCATCATTGGATTCAAATGACTAGTTCCCGTTGGATTAATCCCATCGGTTCTTACATATCTGACTCAAACTTTTATTCTTATATAATTCCTAGAACTAGTATATATATATGAAAACATAAATACATTGATTTTCAATTGTAAAACGGGAATTAGCATCAAGTGCGCAAAACTGAGGTCAATAAATAGAGTTGAGTAACAGCAAAAAATTTCAGAAAAGAATAAGCTATATACGAATCGGGAGGCAAGGCTTCAATGAGTTCAATGGATTAAGGTTGGCCTTTCCTATAATAGCTAACTTTCGACTTTTTCAACCGATTCATTTAATTTTTTCAGTGCAGATTTGAATCGCAGACTTATCTGCAAAACTGCATTAATAATTGAAATATTGCAACAGATAAATTTTTTTCATTAAAAATTTAGTCATTTTACAAGAAAGAAATCGGACACAATATGCTTACAATCCTTTAGAAACTTTTCAAATTCATTCATAAATCGATGATCTAACTAATGAACAGACAGATTTTTGAAATTTTGAAAATTGTTAAAAATTCACACCAAACACCCGAAGAATTATATTTTTTGTAATTTTGACGCTATATTTTTCATAATTCTCTTCTTATTCCTAATATAAAAATATGTCTGTTCATTATGTTCTCCTCTTCGAGATCAATCAAAAACCGTTGAGTTTTCGCCCCTATGATGAATTTACAAAAAGTTATCACCTTTAATAATTGCTGAAAAAAAAGTCTCAGAAAATAGGATATAAAAAATATTTATATAAGTCCCTCGATTTCCATTAGTTTTACCTGCTTTGGAATATTAAATAACATGCAAATATCCTTATTCGACAACTTATAGCAGTACTTAACTTCAAAATATGGCATATCAAAATTTTTCACAATCAAAAGTGTGAAAAACTGGTTATTGATGACTGGCCACCCAAAAATAACCACATTCGATTCTATCCGCCGGAATCCCAGATAAACAACTTCTTTGAACCATGTCAGATCATCATTTTAATGCTAAATTCGTGCTTAGCACTAAATTTTTCAGCAATTTGGTATATATATTGACCATATTTGGATAATCTTTTGGATTTCCGTGCATAGCAACGGCCAGGAATTTTTTCACATTCTTGGCCGTTGCTAGGAATCCGCAGCCAAAGAATTTCTCCAAATGTGTCCAATATATATATCAAATTGCTGGAAATTTAGTGCTGAGGACGAATTTAGCATTAAAATGGTTATCTGACATGGTTCAAAGAAGTTATGGATATGAGACATTTCGCATCAAAATGTTGTCTTTTTGGGCGACACCAGGGGGTATAAGGGGCTCTAGGTGGTGGAATATTAGCATTGAAATTCTAAAAATCAAAATTAATGTTTAGAACCCCTTTAGGGATCTAAAAATGATTAAAAAGGTCTTTTGGCAAATTTTTGATAAAAAACAAAATGCCCATAGGAAAGTCCAACCTTAACCCGAGCACGTCCAGGAATGTTGAATTGAAAGTGAAAGTTAATTGAAAGTAAACTGAAAATGAAAGTGAAAGCTGGGTCATTTCTATTTATACCTTTGACCCCAAGTAATCCTCGGGTTAAGTGGATATAGCCTATCTCTATCACATTTAGATACACAGAGTCATTCCTGGAACTTTTTGAATGCCCTAAGTATATATATATATATTAGGGTGCTCCAAAAAATTCCATAGTTTGAATCTTATGATGCACACTCTTCAAATAGTTTACCTTGATTACCAAGTAAGTATTCACCAAAAAATTTTCATGCAATTTGGAGATGGTTTAGTGATCGCGCAAGGTAAACAGTTGGGACCAGCCTTCATACTTGAAATTATTAATGGTCTCAACTGTTTTCTCGGAACCGGTAGATTTTAGGTCATTAAAATGTATTATTAGCTGATTTAAAACCACCCTCGAATATCACAAAAATCAAGCTACTAGTATATTTAAATGTCAGAAGTACGCTTTTTACAACTTCTGGCCTCAAACCGGACATATCCCATTATAAATTATTTCGAGGGGAAGGCTACCTTGCGCGACCACTAAACCATCTCCAAATTGCATGAAAATTTTATGATGAATACTTGGTGATCAAGGTAAACTATTTGAAGAGTGTGCATCATAAGATTCAAACTTTGGAATTTCTTGGAGCACCCTAATATATATATATATATATATATATATATATATATACACACACATTAATCGAGTTTTAATATGAAGGATACTTCATAATATTCTAACTTGATTCAATACGAGTCCTATGTAGAAAATGAAATTGGGCCCAGGAGGTTAGTTCATAATAAATGGGTGTTTATATTATACGCGGGTTCACAATAAGCGACTCTGACTGTATACACATTCTATTAAAATTTCATCCTTCTTTCACCTAAATTGGCTCAGTAAAAGTCGAAAACAAATCAGTGACAATGACGTTATATTTCCATTAATAATCCATAGCCAAAAGAATTTTAGTAATTTTGACACTATTTTTTCATATTTCTCTTGATTCGTAATATCAAAAATCTTGTTCATTATGTTCTACTCTTCGAGATCTATTGAAAACCGTTGAGTTTTCGCTTCTATGTTGAATTTGCAAAAGGTTATCACACTTATAAGTGCTGAAAAAAAAGTCTCTGATAATAGGATTTAAAAAATATTTATATATATCACTCAATTTCAATTAGTATTAATTACTTTGTAATATTAAATAACATTCAAATATCCTTATTCAACAACTTATAGCAGTCCTTGACTTCGAAATATGGTATTCCAAAGATTTTCACATTCAAAAGTGTGAAAAACTAGCCCCATCCGATAGTATCCGCTGGAATCCCAGATCTATAACTTCCTTCAAACATGCCAGATTATCATTTGAATTTTGAATTCGTATCCAGCATTGAATTTCCTGCAATTTGATATATATATATTGACCATATTTGGAGAATTTTTTGGTTGTCCGTGCATAGCAACGGCCAGGGATTTTTTCACATTCCTGGCCGTTGCTACGAACTTGAAGTCAAAAAATTCTCCAAATGTGTCCAATATAGTATATATCAAGCATCAAAATGATGATCAGGCATGGTTGAAAGAAGTTATAGGTATGAGACATTTCGCATCAAAAATGTGTGCTTTTAAATCGAATTTAAGGTTGGCCTTTCCTATAATAGCAAACCTTTGACTTTTGCAACCGATTCATTCAATTTTTTCAGAACAGATTTGTATCGCAGAGTTATCTACAAAACTGCATTAATAATCGAAATAATTCAACAAAATTTTAAAATATAAAATAATCAATTTACATGAAAGAAATAGGACACAATATGCTTACAACCCTTTAGAAACTTTTCAAATTCTTTCATAAATCGATGATCTAACTCAGTGTTTCCCAACCTTTCCATTTGTAACGCCCCCTAAGGTGCTTGCAACTTTCATAAGGCCCCCCTACTTCATTATGTATTAAATCAGTTTTTAATTAGTGATTACGCGTATATGTAATTATAAAAGTTAGAGTATTATGGAATGATAAGACTTTATCAATATGTTTACTAAGATTATAAGTACTAGTACTTGTAGTAATATAAGTTGAAACATGTGATCCTTGACATTGGTGGCTCTTTGCTAGTTTGATTACATCAGGTTCTAACTGAGTCAGTGAGAGTCGTAAGTCACCCTTTGTGGCTATTTCCAGGCGATTTCTTTGTTTTGTGAGGAGATTAATAACTACGCTAAAACCCTTCTCGACAAGATATGATGATGGAAATGCGACAAACATCAGCTTTACTGCTTGGTATATGTGGGGATAGCGCTCAGATACTTCGTTCTTCATCCGCATTTGGTGAATATGGCTTTACATTCGATATCATTCTGCAAATCGAGGAATTCTTCTTGCAATTGTGAGTCCAAAGTTTCTACATTAGTTGCAAATGGATTTACAAAATCGGGGATAACTAGTTCTGTCAAATCCTTGAACCGAATCAACATATCTTCTCTAAGGGAATCGATATGCGAACAGTAATTGTTAATATTTTCATCTGTAATGGTGATGTTATTTGTCATATCCAGTTCACGCAGACATAGTAAGTGCCCAAATTCACGACAAGCAATATTCTGTCGGAACAAGGTTAGTTTACTTAGGAAAGATAGAACAATTCCCTTCGCTTGAATAAGGGTAGTATTACTCCCTTGAATAATACTACCCTTTTTGATCATTATATTAAGTTTCTCGAATATGTCGGCTAAGTAAGCGACATCAATCCTTACCAGTTTAACCTTTTCTGCCAAAGTTGGATCATGTTCTTCAAAGAATTCGACAATAGAATCAAAAAGTTGATGGAACCGTTTCAAACAATTACCTTTAGAAAGTCACCTAACTTCAGTGTGAAGAAGGAGGCGTTTGTAATTTTCGTCATTGTTGTCACAAATTTGCTGAAAGATTCGATCATTCAGCGGATTCTTTTTTATTTTATTCGTTGCAGTAATCACGATTTGCAAAGACTGGTAAAGATCAACTGTTAGGTGCTTTGCAATCAAATGCTGACGATGTATGACACAATAAATGATAAATATATTAGGTACAGCTCGTTTTAGATGAGCTATGAATCCACGATGTCATCCAATCATTGAAGGTGCTCCATCAGTAGCGCATGCAACAATATTTCCTAATGGTATGCTCTTCTGTTCACAAAATTGCTTAACGACTGCGAATATTGACTCACCCCTTGTATCTGTTTCTAATGGCTTGGAGAAGAGCATTTCTTCCTTAGATACACCGTCACGAATATATCGTACATACGCCATAAGCAAAGCTTTGTTACCACGCAAGGTTGACTCACCAAGCTGCAAAGCGAATTCTGTCGTTTGTAGAACTTCACACAATTGTTGTTCAACATTTAAAGCCATTTCGTCGATCTTCCTTGAAACTGAGTTATTACTTAAGGGAATTGATTTAACTACACTAGATGCATCTTGATGCATGACAGTAGAAATATCCTCACTTATAGCTGGAAGAATGAGCATTTCGCCAATGGTATGAGGTTTTCCACATTTAGCGATTAAGAGAGAAATATTGTAAGATGCAATAAGGCCATCCGCATTTTTATTCTGAACTTTGTTAAACATTCCATCAATGGAACTACGTTTTCCAAACTGCTTTTGAACAGCCTGGAAATAATTGAGATCCTTGTCTTTCTTATCAGGGTGCTTCTTTGTCAAGTGTTCACACATTCGTGAAGGTTTCATAGCTTCATTAGAAAACACTTGATTGCAGAGTAAACAAAAGGGTAACTGTTGATTAGTAGGTGAAGGGATGAACCCAGATTTCAAGTAATCTATGGAGTATTGGCGGAATTTTTTCTTGTTCTTTTCACTTTAGCTGCGCCTGTTGAGTGGAATCTTCTGCCTCCGAGCATTCGGAATGCCCCCTCACTTCTTCTCTTCAAAAAACTCTTGAAAACTCATCTTTTCCGTATCGCGCACGACACATCCACTTAAATTAATTTCAATGCATATACATACCTTACAAGCATACATACACAAACATACGCATACATACACATACATACGCATACATACACATACATACATAACACACACCTACTTTTATTGAATTGTACAGCGCACTTGAACATATTAATATGGAATCTGCGCTATATAAATGTATATTATTATTATTATTATTAAATCTTTGACAAAAACCAAAATGCCCCTAGGAAAGAACAGCCTTAATAGGAGGTAGTCTCTTTGCTATCAAATGGAATTACATATGAATGTATGGCTCTTGCGGTTTTTATAATATGACCCCAACTGATAAAAACACGTCTCCATAGCAATACTGCAATGTAGCAACATTCCATGAAAAAATTCCAAATTTTTCGTATTAACCCATTTACACCACAGTTTTATGCGAAAAAATGTATAATAAAAACACTTAGAAGTGCAAATCAATAAATTTGTCACAAATATAACTATTGCGCAACCATATGGTAACTAATCTAAATTTTAACAACGGATATGGGTACTTTGACACCATATTTAAATATTCTGGTAAAACATTTCCATTGTGCTTTGTTAATGATTTAAGGCAGCCCGTGTATTATTTCAACCATCTTCTACCGCATGCCTAGTCCCTAATCCGCAAGTTACTGTGAGGCCGTATATACAGTAGGCTATGGTCTGTCATACTGTTATAATCGATATCACTCGAAAAATCATTAAATTTGTCAATTTTTAAATTTTTTTGATGCGTAATGATGACGTCATAACAGAGTGATTAGTCATCATTTTCATATTTGGGAAATATTCATATACACATTCATAGCCTACTACATACAGGCCGTTTCACTACTTTAGACCAGGGATAAGATAAAGTCGAGTTTTTAATACAATTAAATTTAACACAATATCATTTTGATATATTTAATATCGTGTAATTATACATCCTCTACCCCACAATAATGATATTACTGACTGCTGGCATAATTTAGTTGACGGACAAGGAATACTACATAAATATATAGGTGTATATATATATACATATATTAATTAGAGGTAAGTTTAAGTATCTTCCTTTGAGTATCTTTCCGTCAATACAGCAATTAGTACACTCAAAAGCCCAATCCTCACATTCTTCATCCTCAATTTTTAGAATAGCCACTGAGCCTCATCCAAATGCTCCAGGTGCGTATCGAAACTGGGCGAGTGGACACATGTGTCATCAACAAACGCCTGTACATTTGGACACCCTCGTAGAGCCTGGTCTACCGCTCGCTGATAGGTAGCCTGTGAGTTTGACAATCCAAAAGGCATGCGGTTGAATTCAAACTGGCCGCGAGTTGAAACAAACGCAGTGAACTCCCTATGCTTTTCCTTCACAGGAATGCCCCATCCAGTGTAGAGAATACAGTTGCCCCTCCCATACGATCGAAAACATCTCGGGTATCCGGCATCGGATAGGCATCTCGCTTCGTCACATCGTTGAGATCCCGGAAATCTACGGCAAATCGATGGGTCCCGTCCTTTTTCTTCACTAAGATCACTCGACTCGCCCAAGAGGAAGAAGAGGGACGTATGATCCCATTCTCGAGCATTTCATCTATCTGCTTGGATACCTCCACCTCAATTTCCGGAGAAACACGCAACGGCCGGCTTCTGATCGGCCGCTCATCCAGAAGAGTGATAACGTGTCCCGCGGTTCCAATTTCGCGCGGGTTCTTCGGGTTCTCCGCGAAAACGTCTTTCCATCTCGACAGCACCTTGTGTATGGCTGTCTCTTCTCGCGGTGATAGTTTCGGGTTAATATCGAACCTGGCCTCCAAGCTATCTCCCTCCTTTCCCATCTCAGTCTGCATAATTTCTGCTCTAGTCGCCGCGTATCCCCGCGTGCCGCAGCTAAAGAGGTTTTCCAACAACCACCTAGCCTAACTCTCATGTTTTCCCAATCGAAAGTAGTATTCTTGAAGCGCGCGAGGAACCTTCGCCCCAATATAACCACCCTATTGTTAGTATCGAGTATTTCGATTTCGTATTCTAGTGGTCGACCATCCCCCACATCCATCGCCACGCAGGCCGTACCACAGACCGCAAGCGCTGTCCGCCCTAGCCCATACACTTGACTGTACTTTGTGCTGTAAGGAATATTCATCTTTTGTACGGTGCCTCTGTCCACCTCCGAAGGATCCGCCCCCGTGTCCATCATTACATTGATGGGTTTGCCGTTCCATTTAACTGGTACCACAACCGCCGTCTCATGTACAACACTATGCTGCGTCGTGGCCAGAAATACCCCTCTTCGACTTCGTGTATGTAGGCAATAGCGGACCTCGTGTCCTCTTTCGCCACATTTCGCACAGTGCCGTTCCGGGCATTGGGCCATAAAGTGCCTGTTCGAGTCGCAAATAAAGCACCGACCCTTCTTAGGGAATTGGCTTGCCGGATACTTCCTTGTAGGTCCATCCCGCCTCCCTATTGCCCTTTGCTGCGTGGCGCATCCTTACATGTATAGAAACAGTTGAGAGCTAACATTCAAGAACAAATACAACGTAAAAGTAAAAAGGAACCATATAACAGAGAAAGAAAATAGCCATAACATTGATATTAATTTATTGGAACGTAGACTAGTTTCATATACTGATGCATCAAACAAATGATGAATTAGCAGATTTGGAACAAAAATTATTTATTCATATTATGGGTGCGTAAGAAAATCCACTTTATCTTATCCCTGGTACCATGGAAAATTGTTCAGTGAAACGGCCTGTATGTAGTAGGCTATGACACATTATATTAAAATTTCACCCTCTAATCACCTAAAATGGCTGAGCTATAGTTATACCATAGCCTACTGTATATATATACAGTATATACAGTAGGCTATGGTTATACTTATGCATCCTAATATTAAAAATATAGATGTACGGATACTTCAACAAAAATAACTAAAATGAGAACTACAATTAGTGTCTCTCATAAATTGCTGTATAGTATACAATCAGTAACTATGGTTGCAGTTTAGAAAAATCCTATAAAGTATTTATGAACTATCCTTAAATTAAAACTCGATTAATTTATTTGTGTATATATATTTATACTTCTGTAACTAATTGATTAAAGAAACTGCAAGGCACATAAAACTAATTTGGCATGTGGCTTTCCTTTGGCTATGGCTCCACTAAGTTTTGACCTCAGAAGCAAATGTCCGCTCAGCATGGAATTATGACGTCATTGTCACCTTTTTATAATTAGAAATTTCTGTTTTTATACTATAACTCAGCCATTTTAGCCAATAAAAGACTGAAATTTTGATAAAATGTGTATATTCATAAATCTCAAATGTTATTCAACTCTCATTAAAAAATGGTTTCTCGTCACTCTGTTCATCACGTTATCATTGCGCACCAAAAATTGACAAATTGACAAATTTGATTTTTCAAGTGATATCGATTATACAAGTATAACAGACGTATTAATTAAGAGATGTTATTTACCCTATAATTAATTAATGTGATCTTGGGCACCCAAATTCCGCCTATGACGAACACAAAGTGTCTGCCAGCAGCGCAGCACAAGCAAGCGAAGCGCTCTTGTTCCTATTATTATTCGACGAAAATGACATCATATACACTGCCTGAACAAAAGTATTCGTACACCCCATAATTCCCCATACAAATAGTTATAATACTGATTTATTTAGCGAGTCAATGTATTTAATTGGTAAGAGATACACTTAATTTGACTTCAAATTCGAATTCTCCACATTCAAATTACCCACTTTATAAATTTTAACTTAGTTACTCTTCTTCAAGATTAAGTAGTTTCAGCATTTGCTTTCCTATGCCACATGTCGCGAGTGATCACCATTGTATATGATGGCATTGGTGGTATGAGGTGGCGCAGTTTGAAAAATTTTAACCTTGCGGGTGTGTAAACAAGTTGAAAGATTAAAAAGTGAGTAATTCGAATATAGAGAATTCGAAAATGAAGTTAAATTAAGGTGAGACTAATCTCAAAAATCAATATTATAGTAGCGCTAATTGAATGGTACAAAATCATCACTCTATACTAAGTACACCTAAAACGTGCGAGAGTATACTGCTCCTATGCATAGTTTACTCTGAATCCATACTTAGTATGATCCATATCAATTACAGCCACAACTTATGTTGAGCATAACTCAACTTCAGTACTACATAGAGTCAAAATCAAAATTGCGTTATGAAGCATATTCAATAAGGAACAAATTGGCTCGATTAGAATGTTTTAAAAAGTGATTATATTTTTAATTAATGGAAATTTTTCTTAAAAACTTACAGATAAACTAGTTCGGATATCAGACTATAGAAATATATCAATTTAAAACAAATCTAATATTCATCCAAAATTTCCAATTTTGAGATTAGCCTCACCTTAAGCGTATCTCTTACCAATTAAATACCCTGACTCGCTAAATAAATCAGTATTATAACTATTTGTATGGGGAATTATGGGGTGTACGAATACTTTCGTTCAGGCAGTGTATTCAGTAAAAAATGTGGATTTGAATCTTTCATAAATAATAATGCGCTTTAACAAATTAAATAAAACGCAACAGTTCATTTTCGAACTTAGTTTATTTTGACTCAACTCTGAAAAACTTTTTTAGGTTTTAGCTCTAAATATATTATCATCAATGTATAAGAAACTGCTGTTTTTGCATGGAAATTTTCTCCGTACTGCGTGTTCATTTGGTTCGGATTTACCGGTTTAAAAAATATTCTTTTACATATTTCGAGTTTTACTTGGCTTTTTATTAGTGTAGGGTATATAATATCTCAAATTGGTTTATATCACAATTCTGAGCACTTTCAAAGGGAATTTTTAAAACTCAGATTTTCGGACGAATTGTCCAGAAAATTTTCTTCCGGAAATTTAGAATTTCTTGGACTTTTGATATGTTTTCAATGCTACCTTTGACTATCTTTAGTGATATTTTGGTTTGTTCATATTCTTTTCGTTTTTCGTCGATTACTCTTGCACTATTAAAAAATTGCTGTTGCAAAAATAGTCTGATCTCCTTGGATGAATGTTCTTTGGAGCTCTAACAGCCATTCAAAAGTAGATGATTTTAATCAATTACTACTTCGTATATATGGAGTAAAGTACAGTCTGACACGAAATTATTTACAATTTTAAATTAAACATTTTTTATATTTATAGCGTTTACTTCAGAAAATCGCAATATTTTATATTTGCATAAGCAACAAAGAATTCTTTTTACAATATTACAACTAGTAATTTATCTTTTTCCCTCCAGAGGCTATGACCAGATCGCATCTTTTTTTCATCGATTTTGTGAACTTGGTCAGAAAATCCGGATCAAAAGTTTCCCACTGCGAATATATCATCGTTTCCACCTCGTCAATTGTCTTGGGAGAGTTAACCATTATTCGTTGCTTTAGTACTCCCCATAAATTTTCAATGGGATTCAGATCGGGGCTATTAGGAGGTCAATCTATGCTTCTTATCCGGTGTGTCTCTTTGAAAGCACATGAAATTTTAGATTTATGGATACTCGAGTTATCCTCTTGCAGTTTCCAGCCATCAGGATATAATATTTCTGCTGTCTGAAACAAAACTTCATTTAATACATCGCAGTAATGTTCTGAATTGAAATTTTGCTTGAATATTTTCACTGGTGTGGCACCACGAGCTGAAATGCCTCCCCAAATGTGTACTTTTGGTGTATGACGTGGAATGTTAAGGATTGGACGTTCGCCTTTTGTCCACATTTGAATTTTTCCTTGATTGAGCCAAATTGAACATTCATCTGTGAATATTATTTTATGCCAATGAATATTCCTATGTTTTTTGGCCCAATCAACGCGTGTTTTTTCATTCTGGGGGGTAATTCCAGGTCCTCGAATTGGTGTTTTCTTGGAAAACCCCATACTTTTTATTGTCCTGCGTACAGACTCTCTCGAGATATTCAGACCCTGAGAAGCTTGAAATTCATTTGCTAAACTTCTCACAGAAATGCGCGGGTTGTTTCGAAGTTTAAATGACAGAGAAATCTTATTATTCTTTGACATTTTCATTGGTCTCCCTGCTCCTTTACGATGTTTCAAACTTTGGAGTTTTGAAAGCTTAGTCCTGACATTATAGACGGTCTTCAATGAGACTCCACAACGCTTCGCAATTTCTTTCACAGTGGTTGTTTTCGATTTTAATAACTCAGATACGTTTTCACGCTTGCTCTGTTGCATTTTGTGAAGAATTTAGATCAAGTAATTACAAGTATGAGAGTACACGAGAAAATATTTGAAATTTGTACAGTAATCTCGCAAGATGACGCTACAAAAAAAATTGGAAAACAAATTTTGGAAAATAAAAGTCGAAAGCAGAAATTTTGAACTATTTGGGGTGTATAAAGTGATTCAGGGTTATTTATTTATTTATCTTGAATGATTACGGGTTTCTATTAAACAACAAAAAAAATGTAAATAGTTTCGTGTCAGACTGTATCATGTGGCTAAATTATTTTGATGCTTGAGTATTTTTTATAGAGTATATTCCTTATATCAACAATTGAGTTTACTAAATAGTCTATACTACTGTATTTTGAATATTTTAACAAATCAATTTTTAGATCTTAAGTTATCTCTGCACTGGTTATCGTTGTGTTTAAAATGTCAAGAGAAAAAGATGTTGTAATTCTAACTTCATTTTCATTACATCATAATAATGCATCCAGTTGTGATGATACAGATAAATGGATTATTGGTCATGAAAAGAAAATTATCACACTAAGAAACCATTTGAGTGAGTATCTGGACTCAAACAAGACGATTGCTCTCGACATGGAGATCAGACATAAACCTGATTGGCACATAAACCTCATTGGCCGAAAAACTGTTATTCTTATTGTTTTAAATTTGGGTTTGATCAGCTTTTATGAAACTAGGAGGGACTATCTTACAGAAAATGATCGACATACATATTATGTGGTATCTATCATTAAAAGTTTTGATTCTAATCCCAACTGTACAAAGAGCCATTTTTTTCTCATTTTTGACAGCATTGACATAAATACAATTCCTGTCCTGTGGCATTGTTCTGTTAAATATCTAAAGGGAAAAAAAGTTGATTATGACAATTTAATTGCAGCTATTAAAGGTGAAAGTATTGTAGTACCTAGACGTTTAAATGAATCTATATCATTTCAGGTGATAACTGATAAAGCTGAGGCAGATTTTATTAACTATTGGAAAAAAATATTTTGTGAAGATAGATCTCATCTATTATCTTGTAAATACTTCATTGATCGAAACCTTTCCCATCAACCGATATCTTATTTCGAGGCTTTCGAGAAAGCACTTAGAAATGATAATGTAGATAAATCTTTAATGATCAGTCAACTTTATGGCAATGATATAAACAATGAGAATTGGAAGTCTAAAATAATTTTGATCCATGGTGCGATGGGTTCTGGAAAATCTACTATTGTCCATATTCTTTCCCATTATTGGGCAAAGAGTGAAAGATTAACCATGTTTAGAGCTGTAATACCAATTAAAATCAATAATAATAATTTCAAAGACAATCTAATACAACTTGTCAATTTTGTTCAATATGAGTCAGAAGAATCCAAAGTTAGAATACTAAATGGGTTTTTAAAAACGCCAGGCGAAGTATTATTTATATTCGATATCGAAAACTACCCATGGAGAGATTGGTCAGAGTTCTATATCAGTGATATAGGCCAATTTCTTCTGAACAACAAATCTAATAGCATCCTGGTTTTAACCAATTTATTATCCTATGGAATGCCTAGAGATAAACAGTTGATGAATCACGTTGATATAATTTACGAGTTACAGTGTTTTAATCATGAGCAGTTGAAACATTTTTTCAGAAAAAAAAAGTGTCTTATTGACATGAAATGTTCCGAAATATTCCAGGAACTATGCAAGTTCCCGCTCTATGCAGCCATGATCCCTCATAATAATCATATTACCCAATATTCCAATCTGACCTTATTCTGTAAGGACATTGTTCAGGATATAATCATTAAAAATATTTCTAATATAACCCCTCCTATTACAATTGCACTAGAGTCGCTTCATGAATATCCACGTATTTATTCACTATTTAGTAGTATTTGTGATCTGGCCTGGGAATTCGTACTTAATAGCACAAACATGGGAGAATTAAATGGTAAGAGAGTTCATTTATTTAATGAAATACCAGATGGATTGGGATTTATTGATCAAATTACAAAACCTGATCCTAATAAGAAAGGAATAATGACAAATTATATTTTCTTTCGCTTAACAACGATTCAATATTTTCTTGCTGCATTTCATTTTGTCCATTTTCTATGCGCACCTATAGGAGAGATCGGGAGAAGATTTTTAAGTGGCATTGGGCAATGTCATCCCATTCATCATGTTTGGAGATTTATAACAGGTTTGTTGACGGATATAGAAAAGAAAAATGCCCTATTAGAAGCATTAGGAGGTAATCAAGCGCCTCCAAAATTACAGTACGTTCAAGCTATATCAGAAAGCGGTCTTGAATTTCTTGATGTAACACCGAAGCTAAAAAACATACTTTCAACCTGGATAAATTCTTTTAGATGGGAAAAAATAAAACTATATCCCAGCGATTGTTTAGCAATTATAACAACGTTCAAATATTTGGATAACAAAGAACAATTAAATATTTTGAAAGAAATTCAGGATGTATATTTCTCTAACTGTAATCTTGACAATGAAGGGATGATTCATTTGATAGAAGTTTTGTCAAAATTCAGAAATGTAAGACATATAAATTTAGGTGGAAACTCTAATTTATTAAACCCTTTGTCAAGAAATGGTTGTGTTGGATATATTAACGAAATTCTCAGAAACAATTGTTCCACAATGACTGAATTATTCATTAGTGCTTCTGGTCTAACGAATACTGGACTTCGTATTTTAAAACCTGCCTTTTATAAATTAAAGAATTTGAAGCAATTAGATTTGTCACGAAACACAGAAATGGGTCCAGAAGGCTGGTATATTTTTGTTGATATTCTTGAAAATTTAAAGATTGGTAAGTTGTCAAAATTATTTCTAGCGGATAATAATATTGATGCAGAATGTCTTGAAAGGATTCTTTTTGAATTGTCTAGTTTTCGAACAATTACGTGGTTAAATTTAAGTGGTAATAAAGTAAACTATAATACAATGACTTGTTTAATCGATGTCTTGAAAGGAAACAAATTACGAAAACTCTTTTTATCGAATTGTTTCATAACAAATCAAGTGTTAAAAATTTTGTTATGTTTTATTGATTGTAACCAGGATAAAATAAATGATCTTGTTTCACTGGCGTTATCTTGGAACAAGTTTGATAATTATATAATGGAGGATATTATGAAATCTTTGCGAGTAACAACTAAATTACAAAAGCTAATGCTAGACCACAATAAAATTGGTTCAGAATCTTCGATGGAAATCCTCTCAAAATCTTTATGTCACATGACACAATTAGGAGAATTATCAATTTCACGATGTCATATCGATAATCTTGGCGCAAGCTATTTGGCTCCTGCCTCGAAGCATGTAACTATTGATTTACGAAAAAACAATATAGATAATCCAGAAAAACTTGAACTGCACTCACACACAATATTTATTTAGCACTTTTGGATATGTAATTGAATATTTGTATATATTTTGGAATTTTATTTAAAAAATGTGTTATATTTAGATTTAATGCTATATCTCTTGCATAAATTTTGTATAGCAACACAAAGTCCCGAATTTGTTTTAAAGCATAGTCCTGTTTCGTGCGTTTTTAACTCACCGTGTGATTTTAACTCACTAGTATTACTGAACCAGGGATATCGTGTGATTTTAACTCACTCCGTGTGATTTTAACTCACTTGTATTACTGGAACAGGGATATCTTCTACTAGTACTGTGTGATTTTAACTCACTAAATAAGTATAGGGATATCTGATACTGTGTGATTTTAACTCGCTGAATTGTATAATATGACTGAAGATGTTAAATTGTTTCTAAATTGATTAATATTTTTTATAATTTTCTCATGTCTCACAAAGTAATTCCTTTATTTAATTAAACCCCATTTTAATAAAGTCCAGTGCGGTTCAATGACAAATTATCCCTCTGATCCATACAAACCAACTTGTGATGAATTACTCTCTTAAGGAATATGAACTCATAAACGATCCATTCTTGTGTATATATGTATGGTATGTTAGAAGATTTATAATAATTCTTTAATTATAATGTATTTTTTGAAACCCCTTTCACTAATAAACATTATATAACAAAAAGTCAGATTTTATCATTTATTGAGTAAATATAAGCATTCATTGTAAAGATATATCAAAAAAGTAACACTATTGATAAATCAAGTAATATTATTAAGAATATGCAGAATGTACAAGTATACATATTTGACAATTCAATAAAAATGAAAATGAAAACAAAGTTGAAATCAAATACGTGATGGCCTCCTCCTCCCCTTAAGCCATCCCTTTCCTCTCCAGATGTTCGTGTACTAAGTGTCTGTTTGTGTTTGATAATGTATAGATGGAATGTACCATAGCTTGGACGAATTTTATTTGAACAGCGAGTTGGTATATTCCAGCTTTAGAGTAAAGTGTGTAATGTTGTGTGAGTTTACAGTCAATTCACCAGACAAGCCTCAACTCAGATGGTTCCCCAAGTGAGTAGATGTTTTAAAGCATTCAGGTCAAGGGTAACATCACGCAAGGGTTGAGCCATGTAAGTGTGTACTGTCGACAGAGTCTATCTCTTATATACATTCCCAACACTTGCCCCGCTAGGCTAGAGTGCTGGTCAGTTTGCTGTTGGAATTGGATACCTAACAAATCGCACTTTTCTTTCTGCCACTCGATCGTAATGGGGGATATTATGGGATTGTCGGACTTTAGGTGATGGACGAGTTGTGGAAATCCATTCACATTTAGGGAGAATAACTGATTTTCGATGAACTCCAATGCCCAAATTAAATTAATTTTGAAAGCGTGTTATATCAATCAATGTACCTATGTAATACTCGGATGCAACTAACCACTCCATATAGAACTTTATCAACGTAGTCGCAGGTTCGATAAGGTCCCAGCTCTGGATATATTTGCTTTGCGAACTCCACTAGCTTGTAATTAATCTCTCTCCTCTACCAACATAAGTATAGAATGTTAAAATTACCACATTCAATTTCTGCTGAGTAGTTTTGTTACGCGTTATCCAAGTTCGTACTAACGAGAGTTACCGTATGGACCGTATGCATATCTATACAAATTTATCTTTGAAAGGTTGTGCTTACCAAAGATTCGGAGCTGGAATCTTTCAGTACTTGGTAAACGATCACATTTGGGACATAGAATCCCTTAACATTTCGTGCCTTATCCAATTCCTCGTGAAGTATGGAGAGGTATACTCCACGCTTTTTGTGATCTGTAAACGCTAACTAAAGAACATTTGTCGAGTTATAAAATCAAGTCTATAATCTGACTAGAAAGAGAAGAAAACTGACTTTGAAATTGTCCAATTCATTGAGGACTGAGTCCTTTGATATGCCAAATTTCCAATTGTCTGTATTATCGCGGGGCTTTGTCACTTCACTTTCCTATTAAAATTAAATGTAAAGTAGCAAATAATTTGCATATAAAATTCATGTCATAAAGTATATGTACAAGTAATTTCTACCTTTAATTTTTTGGTTGCAACATCTGTAGGGAGATCAGTACACTTGCGTTTAGTCAGTTTGGCTTCTGACCGCGGAAAGTATTGTCTTGAGATGTGAAGTGGATATTTGCTGCATTTTGAATCACTGCCTTTCTTTAGAACCAATGCATGGCTATCTGTTACTTCAACTGCTGTCATAGGTCCGATATACTTCGCTTCTTTCTTGGTTCCAGGCATTCTCTTTGCTTTTCGCATGTTACGAACGAGTATCTGATCTCCTGGCTTTATATTCGAGCTGAACAGGATATTCAATAAATATCAATCAAAGTTTGCCGCGACTAATAGAGTTTGACATAAAATTAAATGATCACCTGTTCTTCTTAACTTTTTTATCAAATATCAATTTTTGCAATTGCTGCTCCTTATGAATATTATCGCGAGCTTGTAATTGAGATTGTGCTCGAGTGTCTAGCAGAGGTTGTAGCCATGCATCTTGATTTTCAGGTTCGGGAGAGAATGCATCTACTTCAGTTGTTTGATCTAACTCCTCCTCTTTATTCTCATCATCTAACACCAGGTTAGTGTGCGCCAGTAAATGTTCACTATTAGCTTCTCTCCCGAACATCAGATAGAATGGTGAGTAGTTTGTTGACCTCTTCCAACAAGTGTTCGCAGCTAGCACAGCAGCTTGCAATTTGCTTGGCCATTCTGCTCCTGTTTGCTTAACCATTCTTTGTAGTTTGCTAATGAATGAGGAACTAAATAGAAACGAGATCTATTTTATCTATACTGGTAGTATGTTATACTTACGTTTTGATTATTTTGTTATGAGCTTCAACAAGCCCATTGCTCTGTGGATGGTAGGCAGCAGTCCTACGGTCATCGACTGCTAATTTTCGGTGAAATTCTTGAAATTCCTAATTCAGGAAGGAATTAATCTGAGAAATATAATCTTAGAAAATTGCTAATAAAAAAGTGAAATACCTTGCTGACAAACTCAGGTCCTTGATCATGCTGGATAACCTGAGGCACTCCGAGAGTAAAATAGATGCTCTCCAGCTGAGACAACACCTCACTACTCTTTTTCGTTCTCAAAGGGCGAACTGCACAGAATTTAGAGAGATAGCAAGCTGTGACCAGGAGGTGTTTGTAACCCTGAGAATTCTCCTGCAAATCACAGACCAGATCAATACCGATGTGTTTCCAGGGTTGATCTGGGGGAGGAATTGGTTGCAGTTTCCTTTGAGGTTGAGGTGGTAAATTAGCATCAGTCTGACAGTGATGACAAGTTTTTTTCTGAAGAGAGAAGATTGGTACGTCATAACACAGGATGTTTACCGCAAGTCAACACAGTATCAGTTTCTATGTGACAAGTCATTGAACATGACTTGAGTCAAAAGTTCAAACTCTATTCAAGTCATGTTCTATTACGTAATAGCTATGTATTCAATTTTGAATTCTACTTGGTGGTTCGTCTGAGAAAACAAGAATATCTGTTCTCGCACAAACTACGTGATGCGAGTACAACAAATTTTGATCGTTTCGCAACTAAACAAACCCCTAATTCTCAATACATCAAGCAATCTAATTTAGCTACAGTTATCTCTCGTTAAAATACGAACACCTGGGGACCAATGAAATGCGTTCATATTATCCGAGATCTAATGGCGTGATTGGAATGTATATTCATTTGCGAGTGTGTGGGATACATAATTCGTTCGTCTTATCCAGAGTTACGAATTACAAGTCTACTACAAATATATGCGTAATGCTCCATAAGTGAAACAAAGGTGTAATAAAAAACAAAGATGGAATAATTAACTCGATACTTACATAGTTTTTGATATCTTCATTCATTCCTGGCCAAACATATTTCTGTCTGATAGCTTTGATGGTGGCGTTGATGCCAGGGTGTGCAGGACCGTCATGGTACAGTTTGAGTACCTCTTCAACTTGACCTGAACACACTACTTCGTATGAAGTTACTTTATTTCCACTGATGGTCACCTACTCAAAATTAATATTTTTAAATTAAAATTATTTCAAATGTCATACATACAAACTATATCAGTATAACCGCACCTCTAGAAACCAGAGATCCAACTCCCATGGAATCACGGAGTTGACAAAGATCTTACAGTAGCATGGTCTCAAACAATTACCCAATCTAAGAATTTTCTTATTTCAGCCCCAAATTAATCTCATATAAATCGCTAAGGGGGAGGGCGGCATTTAATAGCAATTTTGTGATTATTCAATGAAGCGGCAAACAAGTTTCCAATCAATAAAGAGGGATGGGGTTGGTTAACCGATTTTCGGGCTCGGATATTTTGATTTCCTACAGGACGGTTAACTGGTTATTAACCGATGTCAATATTAATTAGTAGAAATATGGGTTTTTCGACTAATATTTAACCTGATATTTAATTTTTAGTGGTCTCGGAATATACTTTTTAGTTAGAAAAATAGAAATAATATTGTAACATCGAAATTTTAGAAGTAATATTCATGAATCTCCATCGATAAACAATGAAATTAGTCTAAATATTTAGAAAATAAATCAGATCGGCTAACCGATCCAAGATTTCCATAACCGTTAACCGTGATTGACGGCGGATTGCCGGTTAACCGGTTAACTGAATCCAGCCTTGCAATAAGTTTGTTCCGAATAAACTATCAATAAAAAAAACAACCTTGAATATCTTGTTATCCTCTCCAATCTGATATTGTGAAGCCTTTACCCGAAAGTTCTTCTTGGCGTGACATGTCTTCTTCGAATCGAGAACGTACTTTGGATACACATTGCGTGTAAGAAAGTCTGAGATTGCACTGTACTCGTCTGCGTTCATCTTCGCGAATTACAATGCTGTTACTTGATACGTGCTGTGAAAATTCTGCTTTGAAAGTCTGTTTCGGAAATTCTGCTTTGAAAAATTCTGTTTTGGGTAGTTGATACATTAAAGAATCAACAATTTATATTATCAACAACTAAAAATACCATAATGCAGAATATCCCTGTTCCAGTAATACAAGTGAGTTAGAATCACACGAAGTGAGTTAAAATCACACGGTAGTAGAATATCCCTGGTTCAGTAATACTAGTGAGTTAAAATCACACGGTGAGTTAAAAACGCACGAAACAGTCCTATTCGATAGATCTGATATTTGAACAACCATTATCACTAAAATCCATAAGAATTAGATATTTACATTTGATATTAATTGATGAACAAACGCGCTTCGTTTGCATGCGCCGCGCGGCTGGTGGACACTGTGTCTGCTGGAGGCGTCCATAGGACGCCTGAGCTTACATTGATTAATTCTATGGGAGATGATATCTCGAAATATGTCTGTCTTACTGTTCAAATCAGTATCACTGGGAAAATAATCAAATTTGTCAATATTTAATTTTTTGATGCGTGATGATGACGTCATAACAGAGTGATGAGTCGTTGTATTTTGGTGATAGTTGTATCACATTTGTAGAATATTAATTTTCACATTCTATTAAAATTTCAGCCTTCTATCACCTAAAATGGCTGAATTATTGTCGAAAAACTGAAATTTCTAATCATAAAAAAGGTGACAATGCCGTCATAATTCCATGATGAGTCGACATTTTCGTCTGAGCTCAGAACTTAGTGGAGCCAAAAGACTCCTACATGCCAAAAATCAGCTTTCTACGCCTGGCAGTTTCTTTCAATCAATTCGTCACAGAGATATATATACTATATACATATATACACATTTATCGAGTTTTAATAGGAAGGATAATGCACTAATTCGAATTAAATCAATGTATAATTTCAAAATTCTAGACTGTATTGAGTTATGCAGCATTTTACCATTGTGGTCATATTTTAATATTACAAATATAATGTTTTAGCAGAAGATAAGCATGTTCATAGACTGTATCTAGCTTCTTCAAATTGCGAGATCCTTTTCACCAGCTGATTACTACATATTGTACTCTGCTATGATAGTCTATAAAAACACAAGAAAGAAATTAGAAGTTTGCTAGTAGGTAGACATCAATACAGCAGGAATTAATTAATTTTTTCAACTTTCTCTTTTCGGCACCTTTGGAAATCATCATCGAATTGTAATTTTTAAAATTATTTGCTAAAAAACAATTCCCAGCTACGAATATAAGCTTCAGAAGGATAAAGAAACCACTTACACCGCAAGACGAACATTGTTCTCTCCAAAATTGATAATCACGGGCGTCTAATATGACATTCATGGATGAATCGACAATGATTTAAATATAAATATACTACTCTTAAATATAAATATACTACTCTTAAATATAAATATCTCTTAAATATACTCTTACTCCTTAGATAAGGTTTGAAATGTTTAAAATAGTTTTTATTTTTTGCCTAAGTATTGATACCTGGATTCCAACTAGTTTATAAGTCTTAAATTTTAAACATGCAGTAATGAATTAACCACTAATGATTCTTGAAAAAGTTACAAACAATTTCGACTTTCAAAGCATGTAACGCTAATTTATTTTATTAAGAACTAATAGCCGAATGTCATTAGAATTGATGCCAGAAATATTTTAATTCAATAAACTTTGTGTCCACCAGAGGCGGCTTTGGGCGCCTGGGGTCACATTGATCAATTATAAGGTAGATAACAATCCCAACGTCTGTCTTACTGTTATAATCGATATCACTCCAAAAGTTACAAAATTTGTCAATTTTGAGATTGATGCGTAATCATGACGTCATAACAGGGTGATGAGTCATCATCTTTCGATTATAGTTGCATTATATGTGAGCTATACTAATCTACACATTCTATTAAAATTTCAGCCTTCTATCACCAAAAATGACCGAGTTATAGTTGAAAACTGAAATTTCTAATTATAAAAAAGGTGACAATGACATCATAATTCCATGATGAGTCGACATTTTCGTCTAAGGTCATAACTTAGTAGAGCCATAGCGAAATGACCCACATGCCAAAAGTCAGCTTTCTATGCCTGGCAGTTTCTTCAATCAATTCGTTACATATATATATATATATACAGTAAGACGATATAATTATTTAGAATCAAAGAACTCTCGAGTATCCTTAATACTAGAAATCGATTAATGTTTGTTTGTTTGTGTATATATATATATATATATACAGTGGAACCTGTATATAACGGCCACCCAAGGGACTGGAAAAAATTGGCCGTTATACACAGGTTACCGTTATATACAGGTGATTGTCTTAACCCTAACTAGAATAAAACATAGTTACTACATGTAGTTCCATTATTTGAAGTAATTACATGAAACTTGTTTATCGTTCGTAACATGTCCTGTAATAAACACATAAAAAGGTGAAAAAGGTGATGGCCGTTATACACAGTTTAAGGGTCAGTAAGGGACAACAAACGGGTGGCCGCTGGCCGCGTTGAGCAGGTGACCGCTATACACAGGTTCAATATTATGGAATTTCGCACGGGACTGTTCATTGGTGACCGCTATAGACAGGTGACCGTTATATAGAGTGGCCGTTATAGCAGGTTCGACTATATGTAACGAATTGATTAAAGAAAATGTCAGGCGGAGAAAGCTGATTTTTGGCATGTGGGAGTCTTGGCTATGGCTCCTGAAGTTCTGAGTTCAGACGAAAATGTCGACTCATCATGGAATTATGACCTCATTGTTACCTTTTTTATAATTAGAAATTTCCGTTTTTCGACCATAACTCAGCCATTGTAGGTGATAGAATGCTGAAATTTTGATAGAATGTGTATATTAATATATCTTATATATTAAAATGCTAGGATTTTTTTTTGTTTTTGTTTGTGAGAATTGGCAAGTCGTAGAGATACGAAAATTGGCATGTAGGTTTCAAATGATGAATCTACGATTAAGTTCTAAGATCTAAGCGAAATTTTCTCACCTCTGTAAAAAAAATGGAAAACAATTTTTCACACCTTTTCTATACAATATTATGTACGGCTTCACTCTCACAATAGAAATCATTATACGACAATATTGTAGGCTGTAATTGTAATTAATACTTCAAACAATAACTTATATGAATGTCTCAATTATATATTATAGTGTATGGCAGTTAAAAAGGTTATTTGTATATTTTCACACCTTTATATACATATTTTCACACGATTTGACGAATTTTGAAAATGATGCTAGAAACTAGCTTCCAACGGTTGACAAGGGGTTTTTAGGCGTGTAGATTTCGAATATCATATTTTCAGATCGATATAATAAATTATTTGTATACTTTTGTTTACAATAGATACATAAAGTAAACAAATTACAAAAATAGGTTAGAAACTAGCTTTCAACGGTTGACATGGGGTTTTCAGGGGTGTAAATTTCGAATATCATATTTTCAGATCGATATGATAAATTATTTGTTTACAATAGATACATAAAGTAAACAAATTACAAAAATAGGCTAGAAACTAGCTTTCAACGGTTGACATGGGGTTTTCAGGGGTGTATATTTCGAATATCATATTTTCGGATCCATATGAAAAATTATTCGTTGACCTTTTGTTTACAATATATATATATAAAGGAAAAACATCAAAAAATAGTTTAGATTGAGTAACTCCAGGCGCCCGCAGGGCGACTCTGCGGACACAAAGTGTCCGCAAGCCGCGCAGCGCAAGCAAGCGAAGCGTGCTTGTCTCGAATATGTTGCAACTATCGAAAAATGATGACTCATCACTCTGTTATGGCGTCATCATTACGCAACAAAGTTTTAAAAATTGACGCATTTTGTGATTTTTGGTGTGATATCGAATTTAACAGTAAGACAGACATATTTAGAGATGTTGCTTCCTTTATAACTAATCAATTTGACTCTGGCGCCCACAGGGCGCCTCAGGTGGACACAAAGTATCAGCCAGCCGCGCAGCGAACGCAAGCGAAGAGCGCTTGTACTATATTAAATAGTCTCTTTCCTGAAACGAATAGTCATAATAAAAGTTAATTGTTAATATTTCAATATTTAATAGGGTATCCACTATTATTCACTACCATTCTACATCTTTTGGGCATTGAATGCCAATATGGTTTCAAAAATTCCGGACTTATCCCATTCCAACTCTGGTTAAACTTGAACTCAAGTGCAGAAACTGTAGTAGGCCTTCGGTGCGGGAGCCTATTGAGTTGATATTTAATCCAAGCGGACAAATTATCTATTGGATTAATTTCCGGGGTTTGACTTGGCCAATCTAATAACTTCCGAGGCATATTTTCTTCCATAAACTTCACAACTTTGGACGTGTGCTTAGGGTCGTTATCCTCTACAAGAAACCAGCTATTTTGATGGAAAACCTCTGCCAGGGATAGTAAATACCATTGTAGAATTTTGCAGTATAAGACACCTGTTAAATTCTGACGCAGAATATACATAAGGAAAAAGTTTCCATTGAAGAAAATGCCGCCCGGATGTGCACCTTTTGGCTGTGCTTCGGGACAGGTTGCCAGCGTTTTTTCCCAGCTTTTGTCCACATCTTCACTCTACCTCCATGCAACCAGAAAGGAAGCTTCATCGCAAAAGATAGCATTCCTACAGTATTTTTTCTCGTATTTCCTTCCCCAATCCATTCTTTTAATACGGTTCTTCTCGGATAGCATGAAGGTTTTAACCGGAAAGACCTTCTTGTACTGGAGTCTTGCAAGTGCTCGCTTAACAGTAGGTTTACTCACGGCAATATTTAAATTTACATGCATATCTTTGATAGTTTTTGCTCCTTTAGACCTACGAATCTGTTGCGAAAGACTTCCTTTTATTGCGTAGTACTTTACTGCTGGTCTACCGGCACCTACCCCATGTTCAAAAGTGCGGCCTGTCTTAACGCGGTTGAGTGTATTGTAGACCGTTGCCAGACTAACGGATAAAAGTTGAGATATATCCCGAGGAGTGTTCTTACCAACTTCGGATAATACTTTTATTTGTTCCCGCTTAAGTTTCTGGGACATTAGAGAAAGTTTGTAAGCTATTTAATGAAAATATATTTAATAAAAACATAGAGATTGAAAAAAATGATGAAAACTATGAATCCTCCCAAGATTCCACAGCCGCATCCTGTAAAGTAAAGTGCAAGTTGCTATCATAAGCATTCTAGTAGTTCCACAATACAAAGAAATATAAATAAAATTGATTTCGTCGATGACTATAACTTATTGAATTGATAGTACTTGATTTTCTAACAAAAACAAAATTCGAAATAATTATGTCGTCCTACTGCATATATATACAAAAGCTCGCTTCGCTTGCTTGCGCTGCATGACTTTCGGGCTCTGTGTCCGCCTGAAGCGCACTGTGGGCGCCTGGGGTAACATGATTAATTATAAGGGAGATAAAATCTCTAAATACGTCTGCCCTACTGTTATAATCGATATCGCACAAAGAATCAACAAATTTGTCAATTTTTAAAATTTTGATGAGTAATGATGATGTCATAACAGACTGATGAGACATCATCTTTCACTATAGGTGAGCTATCTCAATCTACACATTCTATTAAAATCTCAGCCTTCTATCACCTAAAATGGCTGAGAAATAGTTGAAAAATTAAAATTTCTAATTATAAAAAGGTGACAATGGCGTCATAATTCCATGATGAGTCGACATTTTCGTCTAAACTAAGAACTTCGTCGAGCCATAGCCAAAAGATTTCCACATGTCAAAAATCAGCTTTATGTGCCATGCAGTTTCTTCAATCAATTCGTTACAGATATAGATATAGCCTTACTATTAAAACTCGATTAATGTTTTATGTATACAAGCGCGCTTCGCTTGCTTGCGCTGCGCGGCTGGCGGACACTTTGTGTCCGCCGGAGGATCCCTTCGGTCGCCTTCGGTCATCATTGATTAATTATATGGGAGATAACATCTCTAAATACATCTGCCCTACTGTTATAATCGATATCGCACGAAAAATCACCAAATTTATCAAATTTAAAAATTTTGATGAGTAATGATGACGTCATAACAAAGTGATGTGTCATCATTTTGTGATGATAGTTACATGATATGTGAGGTATGTTAGTATATAGATTCTATTAAGATTTCAGCCTCCTATCTCCTATAATGGCTGGGTTATGCTCGAATAACTCTGTTGCTTAACTTTTAAAAATGTGACAATGACGTCATAATTCCATGATGAGTCGACATTTTGGTCTGAGCTCAGAACATACTGGAGCCATAGCCAAAAGACTCCCACATGCCAAAAAATTAGCTTTCTATCACCGGCAGTTTCTTCAATCAATTCGTTACAGATATATATATATATATATTAATCGATATTTTAATAGTAAGGATATCAGGGGATTATCTAGGAGCGCGAGACGCTCCTTTAGGCGTATGATTTTAAGCCTCAGTGTTTAGGAGCGTGAAAATACAGAATAATACCCAATTTACCCTATTTTATAATGCAATTTATAGAATAAGGCGTATGAAAATTTAGGGATTTTAGATTAGGAGCGTATCTCTGGAGGGCTGTATAATACCCTGGTATATATATATCTGTAACGAATTGATTGAAGAAATTGTCATGCCCAGAAAGCTGATTTTTGGCATGTTGGAGTCTTTTTGACTTGGCTCCAGTAAGTTCTGAGCTCAGACGAAAATGTCGACTCATCATGAAATTATGACATAATTGTCACCTTTTTATAATTAGAAATTTCAGTTTTTCATTTTAAGTGATAGAAGGCTGAAATTTTAAAAGAATATGTATATTAATATATCTCACATATGACACAACAATAATCAAAAAATGATGACTCAATACGCTGTAATGACGTCATCATTACGCATCAAAAATTAAAAATTAACAAATTTGGTGACTTTTCGTGCGATATCGATAATAACAGTAGTACAGGCGTATTTAAGGATGTTAATTCCCATAATTAATCAATGTGCTAAATAAAGTGTCTGCCAGCCGCGCAGTGCAAGCAAGCGAAGCTCGCTTGTAACGATGAAAGTCTATTGTAGTGTCGTACAATAATTTCTATTGTGAGAGTGAACTCATATATAATCTAGCAAAGGTGTGAACAATTATTTTCATTTTTTTGAAGAGGTGTGAAAATTTCGCTTAGATCTTTGAACTTAATCGTAGTAATATATTTTGACACCTACATGCCAATTTTCATATATCTAAGCCAATTTTTAATCAATTCAGACGAACACAAAATAAATCCTAGCTTTTTTGTGACTGGCTTCCAACGGTTGGCATTTGGTTTTAGGGGGTGTAGATTCTAAAAATCGTATTTTCGGATCTATGTGAGAAATTATTTGCTAACTTTTGTTTACTATATTCATATAAAGTAATCAAATTCCCAAAATAGGTTAGATTGTGTAACTTCAGTTCCCGCAGTGCGACTCTGCATACACAAAGTGCCCGCAAGCCGAGCAGCGTAATCAAGCGAATTCCGCTTGTTATATATTAAAACGCCTAATTTGATTTTTTATCCGAATTTATTGAAAGATTGGCAAGTCTTAGATGTACGAAATTCGCATCTAGGTGTCAAATGATGAGTCTACGATCAAGTTCGAAGATCCTAGAGAAATATTCACACATGTGCAAAAATGGAAACAATTTTTACACCTTTTCAATACAAAGTATTTATGGCTTCACTCTCACAATATGAATCATTGTAACGATACTACAATATACTTTTATTGTTATTAATACTTCAAAGCAAAATATATCTTAATTTGATTATAGTGTATATGAATGTAAAGGATTTTGCGGATATTTTCACACCATTTAAGGATACATCCCGCGAAAAATCATATGATTTGACTTACAGCATACGATGAAAGTAGAGCTATAAGAGATGTAAAGCGTGGGAACGTATCTACTTTTTGAAATATTTAAGCTTTCTAAACCTCATTTGATTCTCTATTCTAGTTTTTGAGATACCGCGTCTCAAAGTCTGGTTTCTTCGTTTTTCGGTACACATCCTAATGGTAGACACCCGGTCACTTAAAATAAAGCTTAAGACATACCATGTAAACAAATGCTTCCAAAATTGAATTATAGATAGTCTATCATATTTGCCACGTCTTTGGAGCAAAAGAAAGTTAAAATGACAAAAAATGTTAATTATATATGTGTCTGAAAAAAAAAGTTCCAATTCCTCCGTCTTTTAGTATATGACTATTAAATCAAAAAGCTATAAGATATCGAAAATATAGTGGTCCTACGTTTAATTTATAATGATATGGAACAACTATTGGAATTTTAGCTTTCTATTACGAGGCGATTTTGACTCTTTTAAAAATATGGTCAATTTTGAAATTTTAAAGTCCGGAGATACAGCTATTTTAAGTTCAAATATTAAAAACAATGTAAAATAACTCATTAATACTATTCCTCAGAAAACCTCGTGGAGAATTTTTACATCTATGCTTTTGGGGTCAAAATATATCCCATAAAATTAGGGGTAGTTTTGTACCCAAGAGCAACCATATACTATTTCTATTAGGGATAGTTTTGTATCCCATGAGCAACCATAGACTATTCTCATTTGGGGTAGATATTCTTAATTATATTAGAAAATAGGTGTGTTCTCCGAGTTTGGTAGTCTGAAAAAGTGTAGGTGTAGCCGCGTAGGGGGCGTGATAATTCACAGATTGGCCAAGGGGGGCATGGGGTCTAAAAGTTTGAGAACCCCTGCCCTAATAGAAATAGTCTATGGTTGCAAATGGGGTACAAAACTACCCCTTAAACGAAACGCATGCTCCAATATGCAACCAAAATTATCGTAATCATAGTCTACAATCTTACTCATTCATCAATATAATTTTTTATTGATAATTTCATTGTATTACTGAGCGATCTACTACCATCAGATAGCTAGTTGGACGGTATTTATTTTGATTTTTATGAGTTAACCTCCTAAAGTTTAGCGTTATTAAAAATTGAAAAATTATTGAAGGTTTTTGACGCATTCACCAATTAGTTTTGAACTTAATTAATAATTTTTTTATGATATGGACCTTAACATTGTTTTGGCACCTTTGGAGTAGGGTTTGGAATTATCCGTCTTTCACAAATATCCGGATACCGAATACTTTTTCATGAGTATCCGGATATCCGATATTCGCCTACAAATAATACCTCTGTCTTTCACATGTATTACTTAAGGATACCGCCCTTGAAAAACCTTGCATGGCGTAAAAAAAACCGGCAAAATTATTAGAGGTTTTTGACTCATTTACCAATTGGTTTTTAACTTATTTGATATTTTTTAATGATATGGACCTTAACATTGTTTTGGCACATTTGGAGATTATATAACACAAAGATTTAAAAGAATGGGCAAATAAAATCCAAACAAAATAGCTCTATAAGGGAGTTCATTTATATAATGCTCGGGAAATCACAAGTTTGATCTCAGAATTTAGCGATCACTGAGTCAGAAATAAAATTCTGATTGTTTCAAAAAAAAATTTGTTCGGATCCGACCATTTGTTCATGAGATATCGCTTATTATAGTTAAAGTTCGGGCATAATATCTCTCTATGGTCCCGAAAGAGGACGATGTCATATCTTAAAAACTATTGAAGATATAGTCTATTATATTCTTAAATAAAAGGATATATGCGAAAATATATAGGTTCCTCGAACATTCCTTTGTCAAAAAATAAATAATTCTCGACTTATCATTGATTTAATTGTCAATACAAATTCTATGGAGAACTTTGAATATATTAGAAAATGGCTAATCTAATCATTAAATATGTGTCCAAATGTGGCTATTATGCTAAATAATGAATACAGTTGTCGTTAATAATGTGATAGAAAAATTGGAGAACTTTTAATAATTATTTTGAAAGTTCTGGCCTTAGACCTCCCAAATTCGGTCAAAAACCCCTAATTTAAGGTCCAAAAAGAGATATATCTCTATCTCTGTAAATATAAGCCCAAATTCTTAGTTCTCACTTCCTATTATACTTTTTATGAGGGTACATATAAGATTCTTTGATAATAATTGCACTACACCCCATGTAATGTTAAGTTTTAGATTTTTGTCATATGATGAGGTAGCATTTTTGAAAATCCTAACTTCGAAACTAAAGTCGTAGACTTTCGCTCTAACTTCCTAATGTACTTTTTGGAAGCTCTTTATTAATTCTAAACTGATAGATTATACTTTGTAGTACCAGGAATATGAATTATTATTCACAACTATCTAAAAATATTCGGGTTTAGGGGCCTCAAGGAAATTTCTGGATTTTCAGGGTACTCTTGTTTTTTTTTGTAAATATTTGGTTCGAATATAACTAAATCAGCAGTATAAATGCGAATAAATGTCTGTGAATGCTTTTGTTTATTATTATTAACTCATTTTACATTCTTCTCAACATCTAAAGTTAAAATATCTATATCTCGGGACTTTAAAATTTCAAAATTGACCGTATTTTCAACTTTAGGTCAAAATCGGTTTGAGATAGAGGTTTGAAAATTTCAAGAGTTGTTCCATATTATTAGGCGATGAAATTAGGACCACTTAATTTTCGATATCTTATAACTGGGTGATTTTATTCCTGATTTCCAAAAAAAAAAGATATTTTTCGTCAATTTTTTCAGATACCGATAAAATTTACAATTTTTGTCATTTTAACTTTCTTTTGGTCCTATGAATTAGCAAATATGGTAGACTATCTATGATTCAATTTTGGAAACATTTGATTCCTTCTGAATGTCCTAAACAATTCCTTGAGTGGCCGGATTTCTAGCATTAATGTGAGGCTAATCTCAAAATTGGAAATTTGGGATGAATATTAGATTTGTTTTAAAGTGATATATTTCTTAGTCTGATATCCGAACTAGCTTATCTGTAAGTTTTTAAGAAAAATTTCCATTATTCATGCGATTATATGGCTTCAAAGATGACGTCATTTTATAATTTTGTACAAAAATTCCAAAAAAAAATTTTATTTTAATTTTTACGACTGAGGTACATTGTGTTACAATGTTATAATGTTGTAGTAGAGATAGAGCTTAGCTCTTTGTTTTATAATGGATGGTATTGTTGCTTGAACAAAGTAAAATGTATGCTGATCATTTATTTAATGATAAAATATTTCTAATTAATTTAACAATATGAAAAAAAATCCGCTGCAACGAGTTGACAAAATTATTTCAAAAATTAAAAATACAAGCGCGCTTCGCGCTTGTTTGCGCTGCACAGCTGGCGGACACTTTGTGTCCGCCGGAGACTCCCTTCGGTCGCCTGGAATCACATTGGTTAATTATAAGGGAGATAACATCTCTAAATATGTCTGTCCTACTGTGCTAATCGATATCACTCGAAAAATCACCGAATTTGTGAATTTAAAAATTTTTGAAGCGTAATGATGACGTCATAACAAAGTGATGAGTCATCATTTTTTGAATAGTAGTTGCATCATATGTGAGGTATGTTAGTACACAGATTCTATTAAAATTTCAGCCTTCTATCTCCTATAATGGCTGAGTTATGCCCGAATAACTGTGTTGCTTAACTATTAAAAATGTGACAATGACGTCATAATTCCATGATGAGTCGACATTTTGCTCTGAACTTACTGGAGCCATAGCCAAAAGACTCCCACATGCCAAAAATCAGCTTTCTGAGCCCGGCAGTTTCTTCAATCAATTCGTTACAGATATATATATATATACACAAATAACAATCGAGTTTTAATAGTAAGGATAATCACTTTTTAAAACATTCTAATCGAGCAAATTTCTTCCTTATTGAATATGCTTCATAACGCAATTTTGATTTTGACATGCTTCATAACGCAATTTTGATTTTGACTATGTAGTACTGAAGTTGAGTTATGCTCAACATAAGTTGTGGCTGTAATTGATATGGATCATACTAAGTATGGATTCATAGTAAAACTATGCATAGGAGCAGTATACTCTCGCACGTATTAGTATAGAGTGATGATTTTGTACCATTCAATTAGCGCTACTATAATATTGAATTTTGAGATTAGTCTCACCTTAAGATGTGCTAGCAAAAAACGAAAAAAACAGACTTTGAGACACTGTATCTCAAAAACTAGAAATGCGAATCAAAAACCGTTTGGAGTGTGCAAGTATTTCTTGACGGAGATACCTGCCCACGCTTAACATATCTTATAGCTCTACTTTAATCGTACGCTGTAAGCCTAATCATATGTTTTTTCGAGGGTGGTATCATTAATATAAACACGGACAATGCGAAACTCTGGATATTGTAATACAAACAGATATTTTATCTCCTTCGGAAGTTAATAAATGTTAATCACTTCAATTATTAAGAATTCTGAATAATACGAACACAGTTCAACCGTCCCCGGTGTGTTAGTATTAACAGGTTCTACTATAAATACTTTTTAAAGGATTATGTTTAAGAATATAGAAATTGCAGTCTGGATAAGTGGCACGAAAGGAATATCAATTTGAAACAGTTACATAGCAAAAATATTTAACTACGTGTAGAATGAACAATGACAATTCATACATAATCATCTATCTAATATAATATCTAGTCATCTAAAGTACTGTCTGAATTACTACTAATGTCTCCCTTTTCATAATCTGATGCATCATCGCTTTCACCGCTACATTGGTAGAGGCGGAGTGCGTGTTTGCTTGAGTTTCTTACAATAAAGTACTTTCCCTCATTCAATTTAAGGCATTCTTGGATCAAAACATACAAAATTCCCCAACAATTATTCAAATCTAAGCTAACTTGAGATGCAAGTACAGAAGGGTTGAAGTCCTGAGTCCCTAGAATTACATGATTCTTGAGATTGTGGAAATTCTCTCTTGAAACGTACCCAATCTTGAGTAATTCACATCCACCTAGAACTGAAACAATGGCCCATTTAGATAATTTGTTACTGTTGTTTTTCAGTTCGGTTGCAATAACAGCACCCATTTGAAATTCAAGTTTTTTTCGCCAATCATCGGTAATCTTGGGATCGTATTCATTTAAAGCCCTCACGTTACAGTATGTTTTGTCACCTGCAAGAGCATTCACTTCGCACTTGACCAAAATCGAGACATCTTTCAATTTCCATCTCCTATACCTATTTAGAGTAGGGATTTGAGGTTGTTTAATTGAATCTTCTTGATTTTGAAGTTTGTTTTTGAGTGATTTATCCCTCTTTAACACCTAAATAATTGAAATATCAAGGAAAATTTTGCTTGTATAGAATTGAATCATGGAAATGAAATATAGGATATTTTCAAAGAACTGGGAAAAAAGTATTTTATTTGCTTTTATAAGCATCCGAAAAAATTGTAGCTTTATATCAACTGACGAGATACTTCTGAATCGAAAGACCACTTTGAATGGCTTAGAATCATTAACATTGAAAACTTGTATGCCAAAATTGTGGGATTTGATTATACAGTCGACACCGCTTAATAGGGTCACAACGGTCAGAGGACATTTTGCCCCATTAAATGGAGAGCCCTATTAACCGAAAATAGTTTTTATTAGCTTCCATGTGTGAGAGCTATTCCGGTCCTGCAAAAATGGTCCGATTAAGCGATTGACCCGATTAAATACGAAATGCGGAAAGCCAAACGTTTTACAGGATTAAAATATATTGCAAATCTCATTAGAATTTATGCTTCTTAAAGTATGTTATATTTGCTTTCTCATTTTATCCATTGAGAATCATATTAGTATTATAGTTTTGGTGTTTTAACTCTAAAATATTGTTTCATAATGGCGGTTTGATCTGCAGAAAAGATCCAGAACAGTCGATTATACCCCCATTGGATAGTTCTTCTGAATAAATCCTTAAATCAAAGCTAAATTATACCAAAAGGACCCAAATTAGAAATTTGAAAAGTCAGTTCGATTATTCAGTACTCCCTTAACTACATATTATTATGCTCAAGCATAAAAGAAAACCGACTTGTGACAAATATTTATTATTTTTGACACTTCGAAATTGAAAATATGTTATTACTAAGTACTAATGTTGGTGTATTTCCCGAGAATTTGTCCCCCAGGAAATCGGGAAATGGATGCTTATTGTTTTTACAAAGTAAATTCGTATATATTAAAGTTGTAACAGAATATTAATTAACTACACGCGCTTCGCTTGCTTGCGGATACTGTGTGTCCGCAGAGTTACTCAATGGGCGCTTGGAGAAATGAGAGAAACAATGAGTTGCTTTCTTGATCTGTACAAAGTATGCGGAATTGCCACTTGTCTGCAGTTACTTGAATGAAATCAGAACTGTAGCAAAAAAATAGGTTCTTGATAAATAGAATTTACTTCGTATTAAGTCAACTAATCCTGAATGTAGGTTCAATTTGAATCCACAAAGTTCACATTACTAAAGATTATTATACTAGAATAATCAATCAATTTCAGTCCATGTCATTTACAACAATTAAAGTGTGTTATATGCTATGATCAATCAATTTGATCATAAAATAACTTTTAACAATCAAATTGTAGACACAAAATAACTGGATTCAATCATTTATATTAAATAGAATCGTGTGAATCGGATTATATCTAAAGTCTGATAATTAATTGGTTTTCATATGAACTAATGAATTTCAATTGCAAATAGTCCTTTTGATTGTATGCATAAGTCACTACTGTGTCATCCTAATGTATTTGCATTATAAAAGAAACGAATTTGATCGGTCAGCACAATTTTGTCACCTATCTCGGCGAGGTGTGAAGATCTCATTAGATCTTCGAACTTAATCGTAGACTCATTATTATTTACCAGTGTACTAAATTTCACATTTCTACCACCTCCCAGTTACACAATCAATTCTGGAAAAAAAAACACATTGCGTTTTAATATATTACTATTGATATGGAGTATATTTAGGCACTAGTAGTTTGTATGCACCCTTAGCTATCTAGCTTAGTTTAGAGACTAGTAGTAACCTATTACGTTTCTTAGTATATGTGTTGTATACGAATACTCAATTAGATTTCGCATCATACATCTTCTTTACTGAACTAATATCCTCAACATAAATCTAATTGGTATACTAAACGATGGACTTCTAAACTACCTGGACAGTCCACTCTATTTTGACTCTATACCAAGTTAGGCCAGTTTGTATCTTTACTATTAAAACTCGATTAATCTCTCTCTCTCTATCTATATATATAAAGCTGATTTTTGGCATGTCGGAGTCTTTTGGCTATGGCTCCACTAGGTTCTGAGCTCAGAGCAAAATGTCGACTCATCATGGAATTATGACGTCATTGTCACATCTTTAAAAGTTAAGCAACACAGTTATTCGAGCATAACTCAGTCATTATAGGAGATAGAAGGCTGGAATTTTGATAGAATCTGTATTCTAACATACCTCACATATGATGCAACTATCTTTAAAAATGATGACTCATCACTTTGTCATAACGTCATCATTACTCATCAAAATATTTTTAATTGACAAATTTTGTGATTTCTCGAGTGATATAGATTTTAATACTAAGATAGACATATGTAGTGATGTTATCTCCCTTATAATTAAACAATGTGATCCCAGACGTCCGAAGGGAGCCTGCGGCGGACACAAAGTGTCCACCAGCCGCGCAGCGCAAGCAAGCGAAGCGCGCTTGTATATTGATATCTCGAAAACTATTCATTATATGTGTAGCAGTTATATGGTGTATCTGTAGTATGACCTATATGGTTAAACTATGTTGCTAGTAGTCATTCTGCCTAAACACAACCTAGGAAGGGATGTCAATGATATTACCATATATGGAATTGTGTGAAAACCGCTAAACTAAAAAAACATAAATATTTCAAGTATGCCGATGTGACCAATGAAATCCACATAAATGACTTGCTATTCAACATTAATATATTTAATACCAATATAATGAATAGTTCGAGATATCAATATACAAGCGCGCTTCGCTTGCTTGCGCTGCGCGGCTGGTGGACACAAAGTGTCCACCGGAGGCTCCCTTCGGTCGCCTGGGGTCACATTGTTTAATTATAAGGGAGATAACATCTCTACATATGTCTATCTTAGTGTTAAAATCTATATTACTTGAGAAATCACAAAAATTGTCAATTTAAAAATTTTTGATGCGTAATGATGAATGTATAACAAAGTGATGAGTCATCATTTTTTAAAGATAGTTGCATCATATGTGAGGTATGTTAGAATACAGATTCTATCAAAATTCCAGCCTTCTATCTCCTATAATGACTGAGTTATGCTCGAATAACTGTGTTGCTTAACTTTTAAAAATGTGACAATGACGTCATAATTCCATGATGAGTCGACATTTTGCTCTGAGCTCAGAACCTAGTGGAGCCATAGATAAAAGATTCCGACATGCCAAAAATCAGCTTTATATTTATATATATAGAGAGAGAGATAGATTAATCGAGTTATAATATTAAGGATACAAACTGGCCTAACTTGGTATAGAGTCAAAATAGAGTGGACTGTCCAGGTAGTTTAGAAGTCCATGACTAAACGAATGGCTAGCCCGCTCACTGTAGCTTCTCGAAGGACAACGAATTTCAGAATGGGAGCCGAAGTTCAGAGCGAGCGTCGTATCAATTAATGAAAAGGCTGCAGTTCGGTTACTGCCGGCATATGTCGCCCGAGGGAGACTAGAAGAACGCGTGGCTCTGGTAGCAATCAAAAAGGATAAACTCAATGAAGCTTTTGAAATCCTCAAGGCCCAACTTGGCCCAGCCCCAGATACGTTCGAAGCGGCAGCAAGGTTTCGTCAATTAATCTGGTCGGTGGGAGAAGCTGTAAACGACTTTGTAGCTAGGTACTTAGACGAGGGTCTTAAAGCTGGACTCAATACAAAGCAGATTTGCATATTCATGACAACCCAACTTCCCATGGAGGTACGTCAAGCGGCCAAGGAATGGATCGTAGCGAAGAGAGAGGCAGAGGGGATCTCATTTGCGGTGAAAGTAAGAGAACTTCTTCAGGGAAAAGGGCTGGCACTTACGCTGCGATATAGGGAACGAACACTTTAGAGAGTGTCTCAAATCCGTCCTCCTAAGGATACCGCGTATAATGAAAGCGAATCATCGGATACTGAGGGTCAAGGTGGAAAGGAAGCATCACCTCATCTGGAAAAGGTGTAAGTCATTGGACACAAGCCAAGGGGGTGACGACTAATTATTCGCCAGCGCCGCGGGGTAACAGGTGCTATATTTGCAGCCGGACAGGTCATGGTTATAAAACGTGTCCAGATAGACCTTGTGGGATATGTGGACGAGTAGGACACAAACCTTTTCGCTGCCCCAGAGGGTTTGCCGCCAATTCACACATCCAGAAGGGTAGTGGATGGAAAGGGAATCAAAATTCAGTTATCATGATCGGGACCAGGGAGGATGCAGTAACTATCCAGGTGGAGTTAGAGGGACACAAAGTAGCGGCATTGCTCGACACCGAGGCGAAGCCCAGCGTAATTGATCACAGTACATTGCTGAATCTAGGCTTAGAGCACGAAATGGTCACGGAGGCAGGCAAAGTTCTCGGATTAGGCGAAGGTCCCAGGGAAATCTTGGGCTATACCGACGCGAAGGTTCAGGTGGGAAGTCATCCGATTGTTACGCAGCGTATCCAAGTTCTGGAGGCGGATAACCCCACGTTTATTCTGCAGCGTACATTATTGAGTCAATTCCGAGAGATTGCTTACGAATTTAACCGGGGACGGGTGAGACTCGGAAGAGATTGGGAACCAGTGTAAGTAACCGTCAGCGGCTCAGACCAGATCGCAAGAGCTATGGCCATGACTGTTGAAGCTTTTGAGGTGTTCAAGCACGACTCGAGTGGAGAATTAATCAATGGACGACGGAATAGGTAAGAAAGGGCACAAGTAACACAGCTACTGTTGGAGTTTCCCACGTTATTCGCCAAGAATCCTAAAAGGCCGACTAGAATAACTCAAGAATTTGCGCATTGCGTAGAAATAGAGAGGATCGAACCGCTGAGGGCTCGCCATAGGGGGATACCCCCCCGCATGGGAAGAAGAGGTCGAGAGACAAGTAGAGGAGATGTATAGGAACGGAATTTGTAGGCCGTCCAAATCGTCATGGGCTAACGATGTAGTTCTTGTTCGCAAAAAGGATGGCCAGTTTCGGTTTGCGATTGATTTTCGGCAGCTCAATGCTGTAACTAAACGGGACGCTTATGGCCCTCCAAATCCACAATCAATATTCGACAAATTGAGGAAGTCACTACTATTCCTGCCTGGACGTAGCGAGCGCCTATTGGTGCGTTCCCATGCGGGAGAGTGATATTCCCAAAACGGCTTTTTATTCCGCCAAGGGCTTATATGAAATGACAGTCATGCGGTTTGGGATGATAAACGCGGGCGCTACCTTCCAAGATTGATCGATCTTACGCTTAGGGGAGTAAGTGGAGTGGAGTGTTATGTCGACGACATTATTGTCTTTTCCAGAACGTTTGAAGAACATGTCAACAGGCTGCGGGAAGTGTTCCATAGACTCACGCAGGCGAACATCCAACTTCAGGAAGATAAATGTCACTTTATAGATTTCGAATGTGAATTATTGGGACAATGGATGACGTCGCAGGGGAGGAAGCCCACAATATCATATCTGGAGAAGGTAGCATCATTTCCTGCACCTAAGGGTGTGCAAAAGCTCCAGGGATTTATCGGAACGAAAAATTACTATCGAGACTACATTCCTCACATGGCCGAAATCGCGACGCCTCTATACCGTCTGACAAAGAAAGGGATCGACTGTAAATGGGATGAAAGTAGTGATAGAGCATTTAAGAAGTTGAGAGGGATGTTGGTCAGCGAACCGGTGGTATTAGCCTTTCCAGACTGGTCTGAAACTTTCTACGTGGAGTCAGACGCTAGCACCTCGGGTATCGCCGCGGTTCTTTCTTAAAAAGACAGGGATACAGGGAAGCTTCTGCCTGTGTGCTACTATTCGTCAGCATTAAATGAAGCACAGAAGAACTACAGCGCGGGGCAATTAGAAGCGTGGGCACTAGTGGCGGCGGCGCGAAAATCGTCGGTATACCTGAGGGGGGCACCAGAAGTAGTTTTTCTCACGGATCATTGCCCTCTCCAGTGGCTCAGAAGGCAAAAGGATCCCCGTCACACGTACGCGCGTTGGATTCTCGAATTGGAGGAGTTGCCGTACAAAATTGAATACCGCCCGGGTGCCCAAAATAGCACAGCAGATTATCTCAGGCGGGTTCCTAATCTAGAGTATGACACGATAGTAAATGATGAAGATCTCTTCGAAAGCAAGGTTTACGTCTTCAAAGAGGCAAAGAGAATACGAGATCGGATTTTTGACAAACAAAAGCAAGGCCCAGTAATACGACAGGCATTCAACCAGCCCAGTCGTGGGGTTCCATTCAGGAGGGCCAACTCAAACGAGTTAATGCGCATATGAGATTGGAAGGGAATGCTTTGTACTTCAACGATCGCTTAGTGGTACCAAAGGTGTTACAGAACGAAATTCTCGAAGAAGTTCACCGACAGGGTCATTTCGACGGGCTGGTACTCTACAAGCTTTGAGGAGAAGTTTTTTTTGGCCAAAATGGCACGAGACGCAAAGCAGTTTTGTCGCACTTGCGTTGTTTGTCAACTTTCGAAGCCGTCAAACAAGCCGAAGCAACCCGTTGAGGCTATGATACTGGGAAAGCATTATCCTGGAGCGGCTGTTGGGGTGGATATCGGTACCCTTCCCTGGCCAAATAGCTAATTCCGATACTTTCTCTTGATGGTTGATCTGTTTACTCGACTGGTTGAGATAGTCCCGCTTCATGATCAGACGTATGAAAGCGTGGTGGTTGCTTTTGAGCAGGGATGGATATAGCAGGGGCACGGAGTTCCCGAGATTATAGTGACAGAACAGGGATCACAGTTAGATGGGGTAGAATTTCGAGGATTTTGTCGAACTCTGGGGATCGACAAGAGGCATACGACGCCATATCATCTCAGTGTGATGGGATGGCGGAGCGAAATGTAGGGTTGGTGAAACAAGTGATTCTATGTCTAATGTTGGACCGCCAATTATCTAAGGACTCATGGCCTTCTCTGCTCAAGGAAGTTAGCTTTCATTGCAACTGCATGGATAACGCCTCTAGTCGAATATCACATTTTATGCTGACCTTTGGGAGCCAACCCATTTCTCCAGTAGACGCATGGTGTTGAAGGTTAGAACAAAGTAAAGCCAACTCCCATGGTGAATATTTGCACGACTTGAGAAAGAAGAACACCGAACTGAAGGCCATAGCAAAAGAGAACATAGAGGCAACCCTAAGTAGAGCTCGAGAATACCGTAATAAAGGGAGAATAAGAGCAGATATACGAGATGGAGATAAGGTGATGCTCCGTAACGACGCAAGACACGATTCACTTGAACCCAGGTACCACGGATTATATATAGTATTGAATAGAAAAGGACAAGCGAATATGAAGTTACAAGGCCTCGGATCGAAAAAGACTTGACTCCAGAGAGTATGGACAGCCCGGAGACGCATAAATCAAAAGATGAAGAGGACACAAATTACCGCTCGGACGCGACTAATGATACCCCAGGGGGTGATAATGATCTGAACGACAGAGAAAGGTGTTATCCGAGTCGGATCAGGAAGCCTACTCAATTGTATGACGGTACTATCAGTTGGGACCAATTATCGAAAGGATTTCGAGAGAAATCGTTGATTCCTGCAAAAGAGTCGAAAATCGTTCAAAGACGGGGGTGATGATATGGAGTATATTTAGGCACTAGCAGTTTTTATGCACCCTTAGCTATCTATCTTAGTCTAGAGACTAGTAGTAACCTATTACGCTTCTTAGTATATGTGTTGTATACGAATACTCAATTAGATTTCTCATCTTACATCTTCTTTACGGAACTATTAAGATTATAGCAGTGTTCACTTTGTGAATACAATTATAAGCTAACATTCGTTTCATTTTATGCTTAATAATGCCCACATTTTTATACGTAATGAATATTGTTAATTTCAGTCAGGGCCGCAGAGAAAATTAAAAAGACCCGGCGTAGCACGTATTGATGAGCCCATCAAATGCATAGATAATTTTGGATACTAAAGAAATATTGAATATTTACAATAGAATGCATGTATATAAATAATGATCGCGTTATTAAATTCTCTAAAAATCACTGGATTTGGCAAAAAATGTAATATTCCGGGATCTCGGATGGTTGGAACAATGCTTGAATTCGCGAGAGTTCGCCTGAGAATTAGCGTGAATAGCAAATCTGCGAACGGTGAGATCAAAGGGAACCGGTAATACGCTCAAATAAAATGAAAACTGAAAACTTGACACAGGTGCAATATTTGGAGGATAAAATGGGAAAATTCTCAACGTAGATGAGCATTTATGCTCGCTGTTTTGGACAATATAGAATGAGAATTTGCAATTCTTTAACCTCTGTGAAGTCAAAAAACATTTTTTACAACAATAGTCGGCCGGAAAAATAATTCAAAAAAAAAATTGCATAAAACATATTTTCGTTTTACTTGTTAAATATTACTATTCATCCTTACTCATAGACTACTGTATATAAGACCTCACAGTAACTAGCGGATTTGGGACTAGGGATGCGGTATAAGATGGTTGAACTAATACATGAACTGCCTTGAATCAATAACAAGGCACAATAGAGCTTAGGAATGTATTACCAACATATATAAATAGGTGTCAAAGTCCGTTGTTCCGTTGTTAAAATTTAGATTAGTCACCATATGGTTGCGCAATAGGTTATATTTGCGGCAAATTTGGTGATTTTCAGAGGTGGTTTAAGGGTACTTCTATGTGAATGGGTTAATACAAAAATTTGGAAATTTTTCATGGAATGTTGCTACATTCCAGTGTTGCTATGGAAACGCGATTTGGTCATTTGGAGTTATTTCTTGAAAACCGCGATAGTTTTCCGATTTCCTATTAAGTGATACAATCTGTTTCATAATTATTTACAATTATTATACCCAATGCAACTTGAAAACTCAAGTCGATATGTACTCATTCAAGTTTTATTTTGTTTTTTGTGTTTGTGTTTTTCAGAACAGCCCATAAATTAATTCTCTATAAGATTCAAATCAGGGCTGCAGGATGGCCAATCTATACATCTAATGGCGCGTTCCTCTTTGTATGAGACAGAGAGCTTGGATTTATGAATGCTCGAATTATCCTCCTGGAGTTTCCAACCGTCTGGGTAGAGTAGATCTGCTGTCTCTGTCAAACATTCATTTATCACATTACAATATGCGATAGAATTGAAATTCTCTCTAAAAATATGCACAGGAGTAGTTCCTCGAGTAGATATCCCTCCCCAAATATGGATCTTGGGTGAATGTCTCGGAATGTTGATGACGGGCTTTTGAGTACCCTTGGTCCACATCTGTACTTTCCCGCCACAAAGCAAAATGGAACACTCATCTGTAAAGAAGATCTTGTTCCAATTGATGAACTTGTGTTTCTTAGCCCATAAAACTCTCAATGCTTCATGGGAGGGACAAATATTTGGTCCTTTGATTGCAGTCTTGGAATAGGACATCTCTTTGATACATCTCCTCACCATTGAATACGATACATCAACGCCTCGTGAAACCTTTAGACTACTCTGCATAGTCCGCAAAGAAATTCGGGGATTGTTTTTAATATTTAGAGAGAGTGAGATCCTGTCTCCTCTGTTGAGGCACCTTTTAGGCCCAGCTCCACCCCTGTGCTCAATGCTTTCGCCCGCTGAAATTCGTTGCTTAACATTATAGGCCGTCTTCAGGGTGACACCGCACATAGAAGCAATGTCCTTCATTGGAAGTTTTGAAGTTTCAATGAGCTTAGCCACGTCTTCACTACGTTGTTTCTGCATTATTCGCTGAAGATTAGTTGAATTGCCCTAACTAGCTTGTCAGAATTAACTTCGAGACCAAAAAGAGAGAAAAAAGCCCGCCGGAAGTGAAAAAATTAAAAATAAAAAAGTTGAGTATCAAAGAGTTGGAAAGGTATCAATAGAAATCGTTAGGATGAGTGTATAGTTGAGAAAAATTGCATTGAAGTACTGCCTAACAGATTTCATAGTAAGTTATGGTCATTCAAAATCACCTCAAAAATTGAAAATAATTATGAAACAGACTGTAATATAATTTATTCGGCTAAATTCAATTGTTCACGAGTTATTAAACAATTTATCCTATTGGTCACATTTGGTCATTTGTCGAATATCTCGTAAACCATTTAATTTAGATTTTTGGCATTTGGGAGTCAATTGGCTATGGCTTTGAAGTTCTGAGTTCTGACGAAATGTCGACTCATCATGGTATTATGACGTCATTGTCACCTTTTTATAATTAGAAATTTCAGTTTTTCGACAATAACTCATTCATTTAAGTGATAGAAGTTTGAGATTTTAATAGAACAAGCGCGCTTCGCTTGCTTGTGCTGCGCGGCTGGCGGACAATTTGTGTCCGCCGGAGGCGCCCTTCGGTCGCCTGTGGTCATCATTGATTAATTATATGGGAGATAACATCCCTAAATACGTCTCTCCTACTATTATAATCGATATCGACGAAAAAGCACCGAATTTGACAATTTTTAAAATTTTGATGAGTAATGAGGACGTCATCACATAGTAATGAGTCAACATTTTTTGATGATCATATGTAAAATATGTTTGTATACAGATTCTATTAAAATATCAGCCTTCTATCTCCAATAATGGCTGAGTTATGCTCGAATAACTGTATTGCTTAACTTTAAAAAATGTGACAATGACGTCATAATTCCATGATGAGTCGACATTTTCGTCTCAGCTCAGAACTTACTGGAGCCATAGCCAAAAGACTCCCAAATGCCAAAAATCAGTTTTCTGGGCCTGACAGTTTCTTCAATCAATTCGTTACAGAGAGATATATATACACACATACACACATAGATTAATCGAGTTTTAATAGTAAGGATATATAGATTAATCGAATTTTAATAGTAAGGATGTGTATCTTAATATACCTCACATATGATTCAACTATCATCAAAAAATGATGACTCATCACTTTGTTATGACGTCATCATTACGCATCAAAAATTTTAAAATTGACAAATTTGATGATTTTTCGTGCGATATTGATTTCAACAGTAGGACATACGTATTTAGAGTTGTTACGTATCTACCATATAATTAATAAATGGTGACCACAGGCCACCGAAAGAATCCTCCGGCGGACACAAAGTGTCCTCCTGCCGCGCAGCGCAGGCAAGCGAAGTGCTCTTGTATATTTATAATACACGATTTTTGGAGCAACAATCTTCTTTGTTTGATTATATTTTCGCATTATTAAACTATAAATAAATATCTATCTCATTGATAATGCGAATTTATTCTCTGTCATTCAGAGGATAATTTCTGCATGTCATCGCAAATTGTACTCACCTTGACAATTTTCTATGCCTATGTTATAATACTTAAGTAATTAATCGTTGGCTAACACTGTATTATAGTATACTAGTGCTTAGCCAACGATTGGCTGAATTATTAGCACTATCTAGAATATTGTCAATTACATACTACATCTAGATTCTAATAGTAGTAGAATGCTAAACAATGAAATTATATTCTGATAGCATAAAAATACAAATGAGAGTTAATTTAAGACTTCTTCATTGCATCCTATTTGGTTGTCATATTAATCTATTATTATTAGTTTGGAACCATATCCATATCATTTCTACACAAGGGTCACAAAAATCTAATCCTCCATTCAGTTTTCAGTAATATGTCTTCATCCTTACTATTAAAACTCGATTATTGTTTGTTTGTTTGTTTGTGTATATATATACAGTAGAACGTCAGTTATCCGAACGGGTTAGGACCGCGGGGGTTCGGATAACTGAAGTTGTTATGTGATTATATAGAAAAGTTGGTCAGTAGCACTAAGTAGTCATAATGATGAATATGGATAAAATACTTATTAGCTTATGTAGGTATCATCAATAGTATATAAAATGATGACAGTGTAATAATTTCAATTATCAACTCAGGATGCATCATTTATACATTTATTATATTTTAGTTTGGTCAACCAAGGGGTTCGGATAACTGAAGTGTTCGGATAACTGAAGTTCGGATAACTGACGTTCTACTGTAGTATATATCTGTAACGAATTGATTGAAGAAACTGCCAGGCGTAGCAAGCTGATTTTTGGCATGTGGGAGTCTTTTGGCTATGGGTCCAGTAAGTTCTGAGCTCAGACGAAAATGTCGACTCATCATGGAATTATGACGTCATTGTCACATTTTCAAAAGTTAAGCAACACAGTTATTTGGGCATAACACAGCCATTATAGGAGATAGAAGGCTGAAATTTTAATAGAATCTGTATACTAACACGTCTCACATATCCACTATCATCAAAAATGATGACTCATCACTTTGCTATGACGTCATCATTACTCATCAAAATTTTAAAAATTGACAAATTTGGTGCTTTTTCGAGTGATATCGATTTTAAAACTAAGATGGACATATTTATAGATGATATATCCCGTTTAATTAACCAATGTCACCTCCAAGGCGACCGAAGGGATCCTCCGGCGGACACGAAGTGTCTGCCAGCCGCGCAGCGCAACCAAGCGAAGCGCGCTTGTCATTATTAATACCAGATAATATCTTGAATATTTAGGATGATTACTTCTTGCTTTCGTCAATCGGTTGTACGGTGTGGCTAGTTTATCCCAAAATGTGACTAAACGATATGATCGATTGCTATATAAAAAACATTGTCAGCTTTACAAAGATAAAAAGTATACCGATCTGAGTACTGTAATGGCCCTCTAGAAGGGAACTCTTGCTCACGACTTTGGATAATTTAGATATTATACCATTCCCTAGCCATTATACCTCCTCGTCTATTCAGAGAATCATGGGATGCAACCGGCTTACCTTGGTCATTAAAATCGCATATAAATTTCGACCATTATATGGAATACATCCACCATTATGAACCATTCAATGACCAGGTGTCCATTCTATTTATAGTTTTGACCCGAATTTCTATGGCTTCCCAGCCAATGACTTGACCAGAAATGAGTTAGCAAAATGCACAGGCAGCAATAAGTTCAGAGCAGAGCGGAGAGACGCTACATTCCAGAATGCAAAATCTTTTTGGGATCTTGTTTTTTTAAAGACCAAGCTAGAGCCGAATTAGACCCACCAGATTGTTTGATTGTTGGTGACCTATGATTATAATTTACGAAGAAAAGGGTAAAGAAAAGGGAATATATTCGCTGATACTTGCAACGACTATCACAATGGGAAAAGTAATGTAGAAGGGTAGAACTTTATAATTATAAAGGTAGCTAAAATCTCTAAACACGTCTGTTTTAGAGATTTTAGCTACCTTATTATTAATAAATGTGTGCCTAGGCGTCCTTTGGACGCCTCTGGCGGGCACTTTGCGTTCGCCAGCAGCGAAAAGCAAGCGTGCGAAGCGCATTTGTGCTAATGAATACAGAAGATTCTTCATCTGTGGACCAATTATGAAGTTCTCCCCTTCTATATTACTTTTATAATTGATATTACGTACTCAAAAATCACAAAAATGTTCAATTTATGATGAGTAATAATGACGTAATAACAGAGTGATGAGTCATAATTTTTTGAAGAAAGTTTTAAAACATTTGAGATATATTAATATATACATTCTACTAAAACTTCTATCACCTAAAATGGCAGAGTTATAGTCGAAAAATGAAATTTCTATTATAAAAAAGGAGGCAATAACATCATAATTCCATAATGTGTCGACATTTTCGTCTGAGGTCAAAAATTATTGGAGCCATAGCCAAAAGACTCCTACATGCCAAAAATCAGCTTTCTGTGCCTGGCAGTTTCTTCAATCAATTCTTTACAGAGATATATAAATATATATACTATATAAATACACATTAATTGAGTTTTAATAGTAGGGATAAGGAAATTTTAGGTTTGGTTATATATACTATATCATTAAATAGAATACTCTTAGCCTATTTATATGTGTTCCTTGCATGATTTGGAAATTGAATTATGGTATATTAACTACTGTAAATATGCATGTTTACAATAAAACCTTCTACCAATTAATTATTTCGCTAGTATAATTACCATAATGGGAAGTCAAACATATAAATGGAAGTCAAATATATGCACGGGGTCTCGGGAAATCGAGAACTGGGACAGCAGCACTAATCACTAGTCATTTCACTATTTATTACCATAAATTGTCTGTTGCACTAAAGGAGTGTTTCCAACTGGAGTTCATAAACCCTAAAGAGGTCAATCAGTTTAAATTTAACAGGTCAAGGGAGGGAAGGGGATCCAGATAATGAAGAAGTCCAGAGAGTCACAAAAAAGGTTAAAAGAGTCACACTAAAGTCTACGATATAAAATCGAGCATAAAATGTCATTGCTAAAAACGATATATTTAGCACGAGCGTCCAAGATTTAACGATTAATGGAATGAAAACTATACAAATTCCATCGAGTGTGGGAATAATATCCAGTTTTATCTGCAAGGAGACAATTTTTGGCAATACAGGGGCCAAATTAAATAAAGCCGCCCTGGAGAAAAAAGGTAGGGATCCCTTGGTGAGCGAAAATTTATATGGCAGGATTGTTCTAACTAACTTTGAAATTTTTAGTCTGCGACTTGTTCAGTAGACTGGATAAGTATCTGGACGAGTCAAGAAGATTTGAAGACGAGAGAAACAAATTCTTTCCAAAGTGAAATTTTGCTTACTTGTGTGTGACATCAATATTGTAATCCACTCTCTCCTTTACAAACTCAAGCTGACCAGCAAGAAGAACAGAATTGAATAATTAATTATTTTAATATTTATCAACATATATGATATATTTTTGTTCTTTGAAGTTGTTATGTAAAGTTGTTATGTAATTATATAGAAAAGTTAGTCAGTAGTACTACTAATAAGTAGTCATAATGATGAATATGGATAAAATACATATTGATCTATGTACGTATCATCAATAGTATTTAAAATGATGGCAGTGTAGTACTTTCAATTCACAGCTCAAAGATGCATCATTTATAAATTTAGTATAGTTTGGTCAACCAAAGGGGTTCGGATAACTGAAGGATGGATGATTGACGTTCTACTGTACAGGGTGCCCATAAGTTCTGTCCCAAGCTTTATTAGGTATAAAATTTCTTATACTCAAACAATATTAGTTATTATTGTCTTTGGAGATTGTAATTCGAATACTTTCAACGATTTAAAAAGATTTTTCGAGTCTGAGACCTAGAACTGTGTTTTGTACGGTGAGTTTGGTGAATAAAAAATGTGTCCTGGTTCGCAGCGAAAATCGCGAATCAGAGGCGACTGCTTTTCGAATTATCTTTCTAGAGTCTTCAAATTCTCGGGTAAAATAGCTCTCACATTTTCTTCGAACACTAAATTTGTAGAAATATAAGATGTGAAGATCAGTGCATTTTGCCATTTTAGAGAATTTTGCAAAATATACCTAATTTGAACTGCGAATGAATAACTTTTTCTTATGTCTGAAAATGAATTCAGTGGATTCGTGAAATATTAAATGGTGAATGAAAGGTATCTGGTGTTAAATCGTCATGGAACATCGATTATGTAGACAATTTATACAGAAGCAGCGGGACCTGATTTGCGATTTTCGCTGCAAACCAGGACACATTTTTTATTCACCAAACTACCATACAAAACACAGTTCTAGGTCTCAGACTCGAAAAATCTTTTTAAATCGTTGAAAGTATTCGAATTACAATATCTAAAGACCATAATAGCTAACACTGTTTGAGTATAAAAATTTTATACCTAATGAAGCTTGGGACAGAACTTATGGGCCACCCTGTATATCTAAGTTTGAATGAAATAGTGACAGAAATTCTTAAAATAGGCATGCTGATATGAATGCAATAAAATGTCATTTAAGTTACCATTAAACAAAATGATGCTCTTGAATTGTACAAATTTTGAAGAGAGCAATCAAAGTTTAAGGTTAAAATGCACTTGAGGGAGTGGATACGTCTAATTTATGAACAAAATTAAATCGTTTCCGATTAAGTCACAGAGTGGAGAAAGTGCTTTAAATCATCGAATTAAAGAGATTTCAACGATCTAAGGAGAGATTAACTTGGCAATGGAACGTATTGTTTTAATAGTTGGTAGGAAGAATTTGGAGTATACTGGAGAAGAAGAGCTGACTTAAGAATAGTTGGTGTATACTTAGGTCACAACGAAGATTTATGGAATATATTCGATGTTCTTGTAAAAGAGAGGGAGGTTTTCAAGTAAGAACAAGTGAGTCAGCTCAGATCCTGCAGCTCCATCAATGTATTAGGGCAGAAGAGTTGGAGAACCTTCGAAACTTAAAGACTGGAATTTCTAATAATGAAAAAGGTGACAATGACATCATAATTCCTTGATGAGTCGACATTTTCGTCTGAGGTCAGAATGTATTTGATATACTATTATAGCATGGATGCACGTGTCAACGTTTATGCCATAAGAGCATCTCCCTGCACTAACAAACAATCTCATTATCAAGTCTGGACTTAAAGAACAGAGCAAAGCAGTAGGATTTATGCTCTATTTAACTATTCATCTCGTATTAAAAATGTGTATATATATAAGCGCTTCGCTTGCTTAACGAAACGAATTCAGCAGTTTGGAACACGAAATTTTGGTGGCTAGTGTATTGGTCTGGAATTACATTAGGGATTGAAAGTCAATTTATCGTTGGAATACTAGGATTTCGTTAAAGGGGACTATTCCAGGTTATATTCATCAACTATAATTTACATGTACTAAAAAAATGAAAATCTGAATCAGGACTTAGTAGAACCATTTAGGCGCCTAGATTTAAAATTGCAGACAGAACACTTTTCAGGCACGATTAAGCTGATTAGGGAAACTGATTTGTTAGAAAATAATGGATTAATTTTATGCAAATATCAAGTATAGATATAATGAGTAATTGTTTACGGTTTACATAATATATATCTAATATAAAAAATCATTAGGGTGCATAAAAAAAGGGTTCTGTTATTTTATATTCAAGGCCAAGGGGAGAATATAATAAAAGGAGCAAAACCTTTTTACTGAATTACAGCAAAATTCAAGGTACTATGTATTTCTAAGATTTTAAGAAGTTTTATTATTAGAAATGAATTAATTTAACGAAATACGTTTGGTTTTAAACTGTGTAGAGATCGGGTGAGTAATTTATATGAAATTATGTCTGGCATCATTATTGCATCTACAGAGGAGTCAAGAGTGAATCACCAGATATGCAGCACAGAAAGTTTTGCTCGCTTGTACAAATATAGTATTTCAATCTAATAATCACACAGTTCGAAAGATAGTTGATGTATATGAATATAAAATAGCTTACTAATCCAGAAAGGAAATCGTGGTCGGCGCCACGTATCATGAGGAGTGGGTGTTTAGACAATGACTATCCTAGTGAGCGTCTGGACACCACAGGTTAGTAGGTGTCCAAGCACCGCATCATACCCCTGAGGATTTGACATCGTGACACCCAGGACACCCCCGAAGGCACCGGCACTGGAAATTTTAAATATGTTCTGACCATTTAGAATTATGATTAAACTTCAGTGTAGAAGCCAAAAAAAATTTTCAAATATCCCATTTTCGAACAGAAATTCATGTTGAAATTAATAGATTTGTACCAATAACCCCACCAAGGAACCTTTGGACGTTTTTCATAAATGCCCAAGAAAATTACACTTTCAAATTAGTTTTAGTGGAAAATTTCAATTTAATTATTAACTGCCAACATTTTCAAACTATCAATAAGTGCTACTTTGTCCCACATATGTTAAATTTTCTTGTAACCACTATACATGATGGCGATGATTTACTTCTAGTAGCAATGGCTGATACATTTGTCCATTGGGTTGAGCAGTTTCTAAGGACTTTCCAATTAGGACTGTTGCGTAGAATTTCAGACACTAGTATTATGGAACCATGGATTCAACTTTGGATAGAATTCTCAGACATTACTTTTTAGATTTGTATATACTGGGCCGTAAATTCTGAGACAGTATGTCTATGTACAAATAGATCTAATGAGTTCAGAACGTATAATATGTATTGTGTTTCATATCTAGATTCATTTGCTCAAATTTTATTTTGCGTCTTGTCTTTTTTATTGGATTAGTTTGTAAGCTTTTCACGGTACTTGATTATCGCAAAGTTTATTCAATGGACGGTTTACAGTACGCCCAAATCTTTGAATTCCTGAGAGACGGCAAATATCCGGAAGAATTTTCCCGTCAGCAGAAATGGAACTTCAAGAAGAAGTTAGACACATTTTTCATTTCTGAATCGCTGATACTCTACAAGGTAAACACAATGCGCACAAATTATTATTAGTTTGTTTCTAAACATGCGACGCCACAGCATGGCGGGGACATTTTTGATTATCGAGTAATTTTCATGTACGTACAAAGTTGCTTTGGTTTGACCAAAAGATAATCGCTTGAGGCTGCATGATAGGGACACGAGACTATCCAACAGAGAACAGAGATTTGCCTGTCTCGTGCCATAATCAAACCCCGAGAAGGTCACAGATTTTATGCATGCCCGCCCGTTTTGTGATTATAATATATCAATACTTATTTTTAAATTAATCACAGAGAGAGATTAGAAACGGGGAAGAGAAAGACCTGCAGGTTCCATGCCGTTCTGATGTATCCGGTATATTGGAGAAGTACCATGATCATCTACTGCATCCGGGAATGAATGCTACCGTTCAATCAATCCAGCAGCGTTATTATTGGCTGGGGATGTATTCAGAGATTGTCAACTATGTGAGTTAGTTCAATAGTTATCAATTACAATTTTTATTGAATTAACCTTTATTATTCAATTCTATATTAAAAGATGAAATCGTGTGATGCTTGCAACCAAAACAAGTCACTGCCACCTCAACCTCAGAGAAAGTTGCATCCGATCCCCCCTCCTGAGAGACCATGGAAGCATATCGGGGTTGATCTTATCTGTAATCTTTCTCCCAGTCAGGAAGGCTACAAGCACCTGCTCGTTACAGTGTGCTATTTGAGCAAATACGTAGTAGTGCGACCTCTCAAAAGTAAAACGACTGATGAGGTTATCGAGAACCTGAAAGACATCTACCTCGATGTTGGTGTCCCAGATATCATCCAACATGATCAGGGCAAAGAGTTCACAAGCAATGTATGTTTAATTAAAGATGCAATTCTAATTTAAACGCTGTAGAATCCTTAACAAGCAAGACTTCTTCCTGAAATTGTACACCTAAGCATGTAATCGAATTGAGAATTGTGTTCCTTGTACGTATGTATATACAAGTCCATACTAGTAGCTAACCTAACTAAACAATTTAACGGTATCGATTTGATTGAAATAGATATCATTTTCTTTTCCATTTAGAGTTTCCAGCAATTTCATCAGAAATTAGAAGTCGACAACCGGAGTACTCGCGCCTATCACCCTATGGCAAATGGACTGGTCGAAGCGCACAACAAGAATTTAAAATCGTGAGTGGTATTTTATTCAGTTATAAAACAAGTTATGTATAATTATTAAATAATGCACTAATTTATAGCAAGTTGAACAAAATGACATTTCAGACTGGGAAGCATTGGTCTTCGGTACTTAAACCTGCAGTCCTATGTATGAATTCTACTGTTAAGAAGTCGCACTCATACACTCCTTTTCAAGTCATGTGGGGACAGGAATCGAAATACGAGAATCTAGTCTCGAGTATATCTAAAATAGATGTATCACATGACGAAGACTATGAACTCGAAGAGGCTATCATTTCCGAATCTGTGGCCATTGAGGAAGGGTGCGAATTGGATATGTTTTCTCCTCCTGATGACCACCTAGAATCGATTCATCTCCTCAATGAGTCTAGGAAAAATATCTGCGATCTTGCGAACGCATCAATAAGATCAGAGCAGCTAAAGCAGAAGAGGCAGTATGATAAGAACGTTAATGAAAAGAGGCAAGTTATTTTTCTCAGGTATTGAGTAAGCACATTAGTAAGTTAACTCTAACAATATGGTAGTGCGTACAATCGAAACCGGTTTTTTCTTACTCTGTCTTTATAGTTTCAAACAGTAAGAAAGAAACCGATGGAAATTAATATAAATTTCGATTTTTTTACTTCATAAATAGTAAGAAAAACTGTATGATGTTTGTTATAGTGTACTACTGAACATATAGGTGTAACATTAAGGAAGGGGATAAAATCCTATTTACAAACATCCCCAAATTGAAAAAGATGCCGAATACTAAAAGCCAGTCCAAGTTTTTGGGGCCTTTTACAGCATCCAAAATTACTGACAGCCACGCTATTATTTCAAAAGAGGAACTGAAATCTAAGAAGGATAAGAAAGTACCTATCCACATTACCCAACTCTATCACGAGCGTCAGGATAATTCTGGCAAAATTACTCTGGGAAAAAGAAAATCAGTTGCGAAAATTGATAGTGATGAGGTCAAAAGATCGAAGTCTTCACACGTATGTTCTATTTTTGAATGAATTGCGTGATCATGGCTATCGTATTGATCTCTCTGTTTTCTAGACCCCACACATTGAATTTGGATTTACAAGTGAAGCAATTCATCATCATCTAGCCAACCTCAAGGTATTTGACCAGTTTTGTAATAATGATATCATGCTATGCTTGCATCCTTTTCCATGACTTGCTTCTCGCAAGAACTCTGACGTACATACAAGGAATGCATTCTTCTATCGAGATCAGCGCTTGTTATTTTCATTATAATCATAGACAAAATATTTACATTAACTTATTGTATTTCAACTGGTAAAACACTTTCTTTATTTCTAGATTATTCTAAGGGAGAATGTGTGCAAGGGCACTTTCCTGACGCCATTGCACGAAGACCTGCATAGGAAACTCAATCGATTTCACCATTATGTTCCGAATATCTTCATTTTTAAATTTCTTAAAGACTCGGATGAGGAACTCTAAGACCCATTGATTTTAAATACTCGACTAATAATTCCAATTTAGAAGCAGGAGATCAGAGAAACTGTATTGAGCTGGACTACAGAACTATATCCAGAATATGGAGATATCTTGGCTGCAAAATACTCTGAGAAAGTTATATATGGAGTTGTGAGTTTCGTTTTTAAATTTTAATATAATATGGTTAATAATAAAATGTTTATATTTTCTTATAAAAAATCAATCTACTGCTGAACTTACGAATGCTCTTTTTGGTAGTTTACTTAATTAGTCAGCCGAGACTTGTTTCATGCCCTTAGATTTATTTATTGTAATATATTATCATTTAGGCTGCCCAATTTCTGAGCGCTGCTCTTTGGGAATCGTTCTCAGACAATTCGACTCTCATTAGCCCCAAAATATCTAGTGTGATCCCAAAAATCAGCGTCCTTTCTGAAAAGTGGCTAAGAGAGAAATGTGCAATATTTGGGCTGAAATTCAACTCTCTAATTCGGCAACCCGGTAACCTCACAGGTCAGTTACTTTCGCGCTACCAGCCATGGGAGACCGAGACTATCGTAGGCGATGGAAATTGTTTATACCGATGCTTAGCAAAAGTTTTGACTGGGGAAGAAGACAACCATCCTCAAGTACGTAAAATCATCTCTCATTTCATCGCTTGCGAAGGTACTACAAGACTTGCTTGGTACTTTAAACAGAAACAAATAACCCCGTGCGACTACCATCTGTTTGGGTGGTGCAGTGGTTAGGGCGTTTGAATACCAAGACTTAGGTCGCGGGTTCTAACCACACTCTAGTCATTTGCATTTTACTCTCAATTACATTGCTTCGGTAATGTAATCTGAGCCTACACTCTTGCAGAACCTTAGTGAGCAGAAAGGACTAAGGATGTCATCTCGTTTAAAGGTAAAGTTAGGTCAGGTGCTATCTTTCTTGCCTACTGTTAGCCGAGTTTTTCTCTGTAACACGCCATCATATGCACACAGACATGCCATCATATGCGCACAGACATGCCATCATATGCATACAGACACGCCGCATGCACACATTCAGCAACTTTCAGTAGGTTTAGCACCTCACCCAGATTGTAAACCCCCTGAGAACATATTAGCATGGATTCAGGGGTATACCGTACGATCACCCTAACTCAAAAAATATTCACATTTTCAGCACAAACATCATATAAAAAAACACGCAAAATACTCTGATTAAGCTAGTAGTGAAGCCCGATTTTCAAATAAAAAGAAAGTTTAAAAACTGAATATTATTTTACCAAAATTCCTGATCAAATAGCTTGACAAATATTTTTCAGCATAAAAAAATATTAAATTTAAAATTGAACAAAATAGTTCGCTACTAGTTCCATTAATCGCTAATAATGATAGTTGAATAGTCAAATCAGCTTGATCCTAGTCAATAGTGTAGTTATGCCGAACGGCCCAACCACGGATATTGTATAGGATTTAGACTTTGAGTGACTATAACTTTATATTTATTCCTAGTTCGAAACTCATATTATGCATTAATTCTTATACTAACTACTACTATCGATAAACAGTATAACAATGGTTGAATTAAGACTTTGATTTTTTTTGATCCTGTCACCTTCATTATAAGGAATACGAAGTGTCTACCAACCGCGCAGCGCAAGCAAGCGAAGCGCGCTTGTATATATATAAACATTAATCGAGTTTTAATTGTAAGGATTAGCCTATATTTCATTCCGACATAGGGTTGTAAAGGGTGGGAAACTTTCCGGGAATATTCCCGGGAATTTATAAGACCTGGAAATTTTCGGGAATTTTGGAAATTTTCGTTTTTCTTTAATAATAAGAAATATTCAAAGATTTTACTGTGCCGATTATAATATTGTATAATTGCCCAGTTCTAAAATGCATTATTTTGTTTGTTTGTTTGTATTTGTCAATAGAGCTGTCCTGACTACACATTTATACAATAAATTTGGCAAGTAGATATGAAAAGTCCATCTAATTTGCAACTCCGTATACGATTTTCCAACCAGCCACAATTTTTGTATTCAATATTTTGAATGGTAATGTCATTCACGAGAATCACAAGATTTAGAACAATTATAGCTAATCTACTTCATTTCAAAAGGGTTAAATAAAACTCAATTAAAATTTGTCAGATATTTTTTGACTAGAGCTGTATAGCCAATATATTATTATAAGCTATAAGCTTCTATTTATCTCATATCAGTTTTAACTTAATACGTAATGACTAGTCAGAAACGTATTGTTAGACTATTTGATTGGTTTCCCGATTGTTATATGTACGTATATATCCTTACTATTAAAACTCGATTAATCTATATTTGTGTATATATACGTATATATATACATATATCTGTAACGAATTGATTGAAGAAACTGCCAGGCGTAGAAAGCAGATTTTTGGCTATGGGTCCAGTAAGTTCTGAGCTGAGGCGAAAATGTCGACTCATCATGGAATTATGACGTCATTGTCACATTTTTAAAAGTTAAGCAACACAGTTATTTGGGCATAACTCAGCCATTATAGGAGATAGAAAGCTGAAATTTTAATAGAATCTGTATACTAACACGTCTCACATGATGCAACTGTCATAAAAAATGATGACTCATCACTTTGCTATGACCTCATCATTACTCATCAAAATTTTAAAAATTGACAAATTTGGTGCTTTTTCGAGTGATATCGATTTTAAAACTAAGATGGACATATTTAGAGATGATATATCCCGTTTAATTAACCAATGTCACCTCCAGGCGTCCGAAGGGATCCTCCGGCGGACACGAAGTGTCCGCCAGCCGCGTAGTGCAAGCAAGCGAAGCGTGCTTGTATAGATGAATCGGATAACTTATACTTACAACTAGTATTCGATTTTGTACATTTATTATTGATCTATCTTGAATCAGTTTGGCACTGGTTGTATAATTTACATTTTTTACATTTTTCCTTTATTTTTTGAGTATTTAGAGGCAAATAAAGAAAGGTCTTAATTGAATTCAATTTATTTACCTCAGAGAAATGCCTCGGAAACAATCAGATTTATTTAAACATATGCAGAAATTTCCAGGTCTAATAAATTCCCGGGAATATTCCCGGAAAGTTTCCACATTTGAAAATTCCCGGGAATTTTGCAACCCTATTCCGACATGCCAAACTCTTATTCTGTACCTGGATGAAAGAGTACCTACAAAGTTGGTGATCGGGTTCCAGTTTTCAAGATTCCTGAAAGTCCACCTGACTTAAAATAGGTCTAGACATGTGCTTTTCATCATAAGGATATAAGTGACCACAAGGTTGTTTACGTATGCATCAAGCCTTTTTTGAAAGAAGAGATATACTTCATTTTCAAAGTGCCAATAGGAGATGGTACTTTTACTGAAATACTACGCGTGAAGCCAATGCAGAACGAAAGTACTGTTCCAAGTATACAACCTGGCTGTCCAACTTGCTACTCAACTAAATCTACCAAACGGACCCGCTTGTCATACGATGGAAAAGAAAAATATTTGATGAACCAAACCCTGCAACTTAGTTTGAGAACCGAGTGAGGAGAAAATGAAAGTTCATCGCCAACTCTCTAAAAGGCTTGAAAGATAAGCTAACCTAGATTTCACTACCTAATAGTTGGTTTGTATGGTTTCCTGATGAAAATAACATCACGTTCACTCTCGCTAAGATGACTGAAAGAAATATATATGTACATTTGCACCTTGATATCAATTCCTATTTATCTAGCTCAGCCTATTTTCATGGACAAAACATCCCCATTTCCATAGCTGCAATTAATGACATCTGACATATTGAATCTGTTTTTCAAGAACTTGTTTTAGACTCTAATTCTATAAACACTAAGCAGCTATTCCATACCCTGAAACAAAAAATATTAAGGAGGTCATCAATGATTTACTAACAATTTACAAACTCTTGCGGTTTTGCCTATGTGCTGTCCACCTTTTACAAACAGATTCATTGGAACACTATTTCTGGCTGTATCGTATGATGTCAGGTTCTAATCACCATGCCTCATATCTTCAAATTCTTGAAACCGAGCGTCGACTCAAACTTTCTTGCTTATTAAATATATCTGCTGACCGACAAGACTCTTGTTTGTCATCAATTCGGTCATTTGTTAGGTCCTTTCCTTCTCCTTATTCTACTAGTGATGCTGAATTCAATTTCGAGCCATTTCTTGATGAAATTCCCATTATCAACCTTTGAATGCAGTCTACAGGGGCTTCAATCATTGGCCTTTATTGCAGGCTACACTACCGATCCAGGGCTGTATCAACTCATTTTGAGTTGGTAAATCAACTCATTTTTCTGAATGAGTTAGTTCCAGCCAACACATTCGAAATGAGTTGGTTCCAACCAACTCATCTTACATTATTAATCAACCATATGCATTGCCTTAGCAATAAAGATTGTTTGTAGTTATTTATGTTATCTAAATATATATACTTCATACTTTGTGTTATTCATGTTGGCTCATCTTAAAAACAAGCGCCTGGGGTTTTAAGGTTTACTAAAAAAAATATTGCACACTTACACCTTCATTATTCAAGTTGCTAAAAATGTTTAATTAACCTTAAATTACTTGGGGTCATTTCAATTTATGTCAAAGACCCCACACTTCTAAGGTTATCCCGACCAAAATGACTTAACCGGAAATGAGTTAGCAAAAATCTAGCACCATTTTAATGAGTTGGATGAGTTGAATGAATTGAATGAGCTGAATGAGTTGGTTACATCCAAATGAATGAGTTGAATGAGTTGGTACAATATAAATAAATGAATGAGTTGGTGCCTAGAAAATGAGTTTTTTTACCAACTCAAAATGAGTTGATACAGCCCTGTATCGATCAATACCTAAAACCATCGAAACCATGTCATGTCTGCCTTCATTTGTTAACAGTTGATAAAGAATTTCTTCTTGATTTAGCCTCGGATTCTGAGTTTAAACTTTTGCAGTTAAGGGACCGTGGCGGACTTAAGGAGAGAAGAGATTTTTTCTATTACGTAGTATGAGCAGCTCTATGTTCCAATAGTATCAGGTATTCGCATGCTTATGCATGATGATTGCTTTTACCTAGCTACTCAGAAAATAACACCGGATTACATCATTGTAATGTATTTTGAGATTTTCATTTCTATTTGTGGGCAAAGGCTTCCCATGGTAACTGTACTGAAGTATGCTCAACTCTCTTGCAGGACCAATGTATATCCCTCCATAAATGGACACCGACTTTCAGAGAAATCCCTCTTAGGACACCCACTGCCGATAAAAATGGCGCAGGCCATGTCTTGTATTAATTTTTGAAACCAGTGAAGCTAGAGAGAATCTCACTTCATCAGCTTATTCATTTATATAAGTACTATAAATTTGACCAAGATCAACCTTGTAAAACCAATAAAAATTTTTTTACATGCAGATTTCTAGCGACTCGGACAAAAACCCGAAAAACCTCGGGTTTTTTGCCTCATGGGCTATAGGTAAAATATAGTTCGTCTAAACTTCCTAATCTTGGTCAGTTTGATAGCCCATATGCTACTAATCAATTTCCCATAACCATAAATATCAGTGAATGAGTACTTTTCAAAATTAATATAACGATAGGCAAGGAAATGCAGTTTTGAGATAATCGATAAAATACATTTTGCAAGAATATCCACTAATAATCTAGTCTATTTCGACTTCAGAAATGTCACAAACAGTGAAAGCATTAAAAGGGAAGGGTGTTGACATCTACGTCCCTAGGAATTTCTGCACAACACTGGCGGAAAGATCGGGAACAGATGTCACACTGAACCCACTTCACACGGGACCATCTTGAGATTGAGCGATGGCTCTCCTGAGGAGGTTGAATTTGATCGCAAATATCGTATATGCTCACGTTACTTGCGTCACAATCATCGGCATCAGAGTCCGTAAAATGGAATAGAGAGTCATCCGATTCGTCTGCAGGAATAATACGCCTTTTAACTCCTTGACTCCGTCTGTTTCCTAGTCGGGCTGCGGGGCTTGGTTCACTTACTCTCCTTCGTGGGGCTGCAGATCTTCTTTTATTCAAGTTTTCGGCGCCAAAGGAACTAGATCGGTAGCTCTTTCCTCCTTCTAACCTGAGGAGCTCCTGTTCTCGTCGTAGTTTTGATGTTTTTTGCCTGCGCGCTCGCCGATCTACATTCGACCGTCTGATGAGTTTCTTTTTCGCTGTCTCATTAGCTCCCGCTTACAGAGTGACGAAAAGGAAGTATAGGAAGGATTGTGCGCCTTGCAGTTTCTTCAATCAATTCGTTACAGATATATATATATATGTATATACGGGGAATTCCATGTCAAATCAACTAGTCATTTCACCACATTCAAACGATTTGTCAGAAATTTGCTTTGCGAGATGCCACTGATATGTCTTCACTTTATAGAAAATCTCAGATCAATCGGTCATGTAGGTCTTGAGTTATGACGCCACAAATTTTTGAATTTTTGCTGTTTGACCAAGAATTTTCACAATGATAAAATCACCATCCCATTTTAAACTCGAATAACTCGAAAAATATTCATCAAATTCTTTCATAAATTGCAATACTTATGTTTTTACATATAGAGAATACGAAAAACTAAATTAAGTTTTGAGTTCCTTTTCTTTGTGAAAACTGGAGCTGAAACCAACTACTGAGGCAAACCGGAACTATGACGTAACAAAAATGTATATTTTGGAAACTGTTTTATTTTTGGATATTTACTGTTTATATTCATAATTCATTGTATAAAAAAGTTAATTTGGTTTCCATTTGTTCTCTTTGAGTTATTCACATTTTTGTACCAGTAAACGCTTTCTATTTATAACTCAAAATTTTATGCCTTTTGTAATATTATAAAATTGACCTGACGACTCTCAATTTCTGCTATTTTGAAAATGCTTTTATGTTTTCCTCTTTAATATCACTCATTCTTACAACATTCTGCTATTGATATGTGCATTCGGAATTATAAGTCTGTTCATAGCCTACTATATATAAGGCCTAAGAGTAACTTGACCAGGGATGCGGAGAAAATGGATGAAGAAATACATGAGCTGCATTAAATCATTAACAAAGCACAATAGAGCTTAGGAATGTATTACCAGCATATATAAATATGGTATCAAAGCACCCATATCCGTTGCTAAAATTTAGATTAGCCATCAAATGATTGCGGAACAGGTTATATTTTGGTCAAATTTAGTGATTTTCAGAGGCCGTTTAAGGGCACTTCTAAGTGTTTTTATTATAAGGTTTTTTGCATAGAACTGAGAAGTTAATGTGTTAATGCTAAAAATTTGGATTTTTTTCATTGAATGTTCTTACATTCCAGTGTTGCTATGGAAACGTGTGTAGCTATAATACAATTTCTGTGTCTAAATTCAATGGTTTACGAGATATTCGACAAATTACCAAATGTGACCAATATGATAAATTGCCAAATAACTCGTAAATTATTGAATTAAGACATAGAAATTGTATTATAGCTTAATAGGAAGTAGCCTATTTGCTATCAAATGGGATTAAATTTGAATGTCTAGCTATCGCTGTTTTCAAGATATAGCCCCAAATGACCAAAACACGTTTCCATAGCAACACTGGAATGTAAGAACATTCCATGAAAAAATTCCAAATTTTTCGTATTAACACATTCACTTCTCAGTTCTATGCGAAAAACTTTATAATAAAAACATTTAGAAGTGCCCTTAAACGACGTCTTAAAATCACTAAATTTGACCCAAATATAACCTGTTGCGAAATCATTTGATGACTAATCTAAATTTTAACAACGGATATGGGTGCGTTGATACCATATTTATACATGTTGGTAATACATTCCTAAGCTCTATTGTGCTTTGTTAATGATTTAAGGCAGCTCATGTATTTCTTCATCCATCTTCTACTGCATCCTTAGTGCCAAATTCGCAAGTTACTCTGAGGCCTTATTATAGTAGGCTATGGTCTGTTGTATATTTGACCGCAGACAGGCTAAACATAAGCAGTGCAATGCTGTTGTTGCTATGTAATAGGAATGCAATAAATGTCACTAATGAGTTGAAAAGTTAATTTTAGAGGACTAATATTTGCTAAACAATCCGATATTTAGTCCGACCATAGCACTATGTATATAAGGGCTTCCATTTAAATCTCAAAAATGGACCAGGGATGCGGTCGAAGATGGTTGATCAAATACATGATCTGCCAAAAATCATGAACAACGCAGAATAGAGCTTCGAAATGTATTACCAGCATATATAAATATGACGCCAAAGTATTCATATCCGTTGTTAAAATTTCGATTAGTTATCATATGCTTGCACAATTGGTTATATTTGGGACACATTTAGTGAATTTCTGAGGTTGTTTAAGGGCACTTCTAAGTGGTTGTTTTACTATAGTTTTTTGTATAGAGCTGAGCTGTGAATGGGTTGATGCGAAAAGTGAATATTTTTCATGGAATGTTGCTAGATTCCAGCGTTGCTATGTAAACACATTTTGATCAGTTGAGGTCATCATATCTTGGAAATCGCAATAACTATGCATTCAAATTTGATCTTATTTGATAGCCAATAGACTATTTCCTATAATGCCATGACATAATTTCCACGTCTAGATTCAATGGTTTACGAGTTATCAGACTATTTATCACTTTGGTCACATTTTGTAATTTGTTTAATAACTCGTAAACCATTGAATCCACACGTGAAAAGTATGTTATGGCTTTATAGGAAATAGTCTATTGGCTATCAAATAAGATCAAATTTGAATGCATAGTTATTACGGTTTTCAAGATATGACCTCAACTGATCAAAATGTGTTTCTATAGCAACGCTGGAATGTAGCAACATTCCATGAAAAATATTCACTTTTCGCATCAACCCATTCACAGCTCAGCTCTATACAAAAAAACTATAATAAAACAACCACTTAGAAGTGCCCTTAAACAACCTCTGAAATTCACTAAATGTGTCCCAAATATAACCTATTGTGCAAGCATATGATGACTAATCGAAATTTTAACAACGGATATGAATACTTTGGCGTCATATTTATATATGCTGGTAATACATTTCGAAGCTCTATTCTGCGTTGTTCATGATTTTTGGCAGATCATGTATTTGATCAACCATCTTCGACCGCATCCCTGGTCCATTTTTGAGATTTAAATGGAAGCCCTTATAAACAGAGTGCTATGGTCGGACTAAATATCGGATTGTTTAGCAAATATTAGTCCTCTAAAATTAACTTTACAACTCATTAGTGACATTTATTGCATTCCTATTACATAGCAACAACAGCATTGCACTGTTTATGTTTAGTCTGTCTGCGGTCAAATATACAACATACTTATAATTCCGAATGCACATATCAATAGCAGAATGTTGTAAGAATGAGTGATATTAAAGAGGAAGACAGACAAGACAAGCATTTTCAAAATGGCAGAAATTGAGAGTTGTCAGGTCAATTTTATATTTTTACAAAAGGCATAAAATTTTGAGTTATATATATACAGGATGTTTCAGCGATTGTAGTATCACGAAAATAATTTGAAATTACTAGGTAAATATTTTACTAATCATCTTCTCCTTTTACGATGTTGTTTAACACCCTCTGACATTTGTGTGACAACAAAATGGACAAGCTAGATGACAAACAAAAGAAGATCAAGATGGTGGAATTCTACCATAAAAATCAGTTCTATTCAAGATTACCCCACACTTCTAAGGTTTACCCGCCCAAAATGACTAAATCGGAAATGAGTTATCCCATATTAATGATGTTTTGAAATAATTTACTTTTATTCCAACGGTTTGCTTCATTGTTTTTCATAAATGTCAAAGGATTTCCTTTCAAAAGCAACCAAAATAAATAAATTATCTCGATCACAAATGAAATGAAAGCAATTAACTTTTGTGTGTAATCAATGAAACACCCCGTAGAAAGCGTTAACAGGTACAAAATGTGAATAACTCAAAGAGAACATATGGAAACCAAATTAACTTTTTTATACAATGAATTATGAATATAAACAGTAAATATCCAAAAATAAAACAGTTTCCAAAATATACATCTTTGTACGTCATAGTTCCGGTTTGCTTCGGGAGTTGGTTTCAGTTCCAGTTTTCACAAAGAAAAGGAACTCAAAACTTAATTTACTCTAGTTTTTCGTATTCTCCATATGTAAAAACATAAGTATTGCAATTTATGAAAGAATTTGATGAATATTTTTTGAGTTATTCGAGTTTAAAATGGGATGGTGATTTTACCATTGTGAAAATCCTTGGTCAAACAGCAAAAATTCAAAAAATTTGTGACGTCATAACTCAAAACCCACATGACCGATTGATCTGAAATTTTCACAAAAGTAAAGACATATCAGTGCCCTGTCGCCAGCAAATTTCAGACCAATCGGTTGATGGTGGTGAAATGATTGTTTTTTTGACATGGAATTCTCCATACATATATACACAAACATTAATAGAGTTTTAATAGTAAGGATACATTTCAGAAATGAAGCCGTCAAACCTGTTTGACAAAAATCATATGAACTAGTCAAACCAGTTTTGCATGGATGAGAGATAATTAGTTTGTATTATTCCGGCCGTGGGCTAATCAGCGTAGTCCACGTTCCGGTTTACCTAGTTATTAGCCAAATATAATTTGTGTTTAGATATACGTATACAGTATACAATATAATTATAAAATATTAGACTAGTAATCAGCTGATACAGTGAACATAAAAACAAAAAACAAAAAGGTCGACCGGAATTCGAACTCGAGGCCCAGGATTTATAGAAAAGTGCGCTACACCTAAGCATTCCAAGTTTAATAATATTTATTTTTCTACAAGCATTTCTAAACATCTGATATTATTTAATTCGAGATATCGGAATAATTAATGTCTAAACAACGATTATTGACTATTTGAATAAAAAAAGATATTTTTAGAAATTGACGTCACTCTTAAATGATCATTTTTCTGTCAAAAAATGCTCGGATTCAAAAAAATTCAATTGTACAATGATCGCTAGATATAATACTAACTTTATCCAATCAAAACTCATTTTCGGAAATTTTCATGAAAAACATTAAACAATTTGCTCATCTCTCCTTAAGTACTCATCTGAGCCTATTTTAGATTCTATACTTGTTTTATGGAAGACATTTTATGCCATCGAGAATAATAAATAGCTATTGGCAAAGAAAGTAAGTGGGTCTTCTAGAAAAATATTAGGTGAACTCACATTAATGTACTTGGAAGATAGTGATAATCGTGATACGAATATTTGGAAGTCGAATTGTGTTAACAGTGAAGTATTCAATTGGAGCATCTTACAGAAACTTGTTTTTTTCCTCGCAAATAAAGTCAAGAAATATAATTCTCTAGTTCTTTCGAAAGTTGTAGAAAAGCGTAAACAAAAGAAATATTCTTGATTATTAGTTTAATTCTGCATTTCCCACTATGTATATTTTTATTAATTTGTTAATTTTATTTCTATTATGTAGTTTCTTGGTGCCCTTGATTTTATCATTCATATATACTGAATGCATATCATTCATATATACTGAATGCATAACTGAATGCATATGAGCTAGCTAGCTAGCTAGAGTCCGAATGAGGAGAGAGAGAATGAGAAAGAGAGTTATTATTTCTGTTGTGTGTTGTAATTCTACTATTTATGTTATATAATTTACAGTTTGTATGTACTATTAATAACAAATTATGATCACCAATCTCAATATACACCACAATTCTAACCACAGGGTAACATGACAGTAATGTTTCGTAGCCCTAGAGATGCATAGTTAACTCACGGAATTTTAGAAAATAAAATTTCACATATTGTCGTTCATCAATGGTACATTTACTGTTAGGCCTTATATTAAGTAGGCTATTATTGATAAAATTGTCAGGCACAGAAAGCTGATTTTTGAAATTTTTAAAAATTGTCAAATTTTGTGATTTTTCGAGTGATATCGTTCATAACAGTAAAAAAGACTTATTTAGACAATCATATGATGACTAATCAAAATTAAGTCCAAATTTATATATGCTATTAATATATTCTTAAGCTCTCTTGCTCATGGTTAATGATTTACGGCAGTTCATATATTAGTTCAATCATCTTCTACCGCATTCCTAGTCCAAATTCCGCAAGTCACTGTGAGGCCTTAATTGGGCTGGCTATGTCATGATCTATTTTATCTTTAAGTTATGAAATATATTGCTTATAAATTTTAGATGATTTCCATTTAGGATATCAGAATTGAATGAGTAGGGAAGTTAAAGAATATGTAGCCCATTCCAAAAATTCACATTTTTCGTTAAGATTTTTAATATTCTTAATCGTTGAATTAACAATATAAAAGATAAGTAAAATGTAAATAAACTAAGTATTTACATCTGAATACAATCTGTTTCATAATTATTTACAATTTTTGAGGTAAACTCTTTGATACTCAACTTTTTTTAAAATTGTATTCACTTTCCGGCGGTATTTCTTCTCTCTTTTTGGTCTAGAAGTTAATTCTGACAAATTAGTTATGGTAATTCAACTAATTTTCAGCGTATAATGCAGGACCAACGCAGAGAGGATGTGGCTAAGCTTTTGGAAACTTCAAAACTTCCAATGAAGGACATTGCTTCTATATGCGGTGCACCCTAAAGACGGCTTATAATGTTAAGCAACGGATTTCAGCGGGCGAAAGCATTGAACACAGGGGTAGAGCTGGGCCTAAAAGGCGCCTCAACAAAGGAGACAGGATCTCACTCTCTAAATAAAAAAACAATCCCTGAATTTCTTTGCGAACTATGGGACGCGTCCTTAGCCCTACTCCTCATGTAGACGTTAGTCCTAATTCTGACTTGTAGACGTTATATTTTGAGCTCTACGCAGTAGCTTATTCATATCACTCGAACCTCTCTTATCCGGGCAGTGCCGCACCGGAGGGTGCCCGGATATCGGAGGTCGGGATAAGAGAGGTGCTCGTAACTCAGAAATAAACTTGAATAGCAGTTTATAGTGTTAAAACTGTCAATTTGTAAAATGGGTGAGTTTAAACAAGATCTAGTGCCCGGAACTTAGAGGGTAACAAAATTTGAGTTCCGGATAAGAGAGGTGATTGTAAAATAGATATTCTATAAAGGAAAAGAAACTATTCCATTGCAATTGATTAATACATTTTAAGCAGTATTTACCCCTGAATATATTAGATGTCGCAATTATCTTCCAAATTCATTATCAAAGTTCATTAAATAATATTACATGATAATGATTGCTGGAATTGTGGTTAATAATTGACTTGAAAATAGGACAGTGCATATTGACTAAATGTCGAAAGGGCTGCCCAGTTGAGAGAGGTGACAGGATATCGGAGGTCCGAATAAGAGAGGTTCGAGTGTATTTCAAAATCTAAATATTGAAATTAAAAATACACACATGTAAAAATAAACCTGTTGCGAAAAGCATCTGTCAATAAGAGTAGCTTCACTAGATAGGTTAAAGTATTCTTGAGGAGGGTCACTGGAATTCTCATTAACGGTTAATAGATCAAAATTAGACTTATCTCTTTTATCGAAAAATAAGAAAGAGCCTTTACGAGTCACCAAAATATCCCAAGGGTAAACAGATCTCGTACATGTCATTAGGGTTGCAATTATAATGTCGGTGGCAAAAACCTAGAATAATTAATTGAATTCATCATTGTTGAGTAGTAAATAAGATATATAATATTCATTTCAATGTCAAAACTCAAATTTAAAAAATATATATTTTAATTGATTATCAAAATCATAAAAAAATTCGTTAGTGTACATACTATTCGGATTAGGCGACCTAATAGAGATGTATCGTTTGAAACATGCACTTTTCGACATGTTTTTTACTCAGTAGCAAATGATTGGTTATATATATTTATTGATAAAGCAATGTCGGAGTATAGATATCGTTAGTAATAGATAATGATAATCGAATTCCAATTATATATGCTTTAACCTAAGACTACCGAATTGTACCACAGTGGTACAACTTTATGGCATCTTTCCCATTTAAAATGGCTGGAGACTTGAATTGTTTTCGATAATCTATGGTTAATACACTATCTATTCGCCAATCGCATTAACAGAATACTCTAATTGGCCTATCAGGTTCTTCAATAAGTGACGTGATTATGCACTGAAATAAACATTTTATTCATTTTCTGAAGCAAAGGTGTATTAACCCTACTTGGACTTGAGGTACAAAGTATAAATAGAAAAATCCCACTTTCATTTTCACTTTCAATTAACTTTCACTTTCACTTCAACATTCCGAGTCCAAGTAGGGTTAAATGACAGTTACAGAGAACGGAATAGATATGGTTTGTTGGATGACATGCTTAAAGAAATTATGTTATCACCATAGTTACAATAATATATCTAAAATATGCAAATTAAGCAATCAGATGAAACGCAATTTATTATTAATTCTAACTTTTATTTGTAACACAATAGAAAGTTTAATAATACTCAGAGGGAACTAATTGAAACTCTCAATTTTCTTTGGCGTTAAGAGGACCCTAAAGCTATAAAAATCGGTACACTCCTTTCGAACATGTGACGCTGGGTTAAGGTAAATATTCCAGGAATTACCGAATGGATTGAGCTGTAACTTGCAGGTTATCATAGACTAGTGAGGTACTCTCAATGTCCAAAGTTTAGCCAAATTGGAAGAGGTTGACTAAATTATTGGTTGCTTGCCATGGGATTACCCAAAACATATCGTGATATATCAAATTGCCGGAAATTTGATGCTGAGCATGATTATGACAATAAAAAACTGATTTGCAATCATTTAAAGGGTAAACTCAGTTCCAAAACCGGCGATTTTTAGAGTCCGGGGTCGTGGTAAATCACATTCTGATATTCCGATCTCACTTTTAGTATGTTATTCCTAAGACATACAACGAAAAATGTAATAAAAAAATTCTTGCAATTTTTTTGGTTGGAACTATTTGTTTTCTATTTTGACCTGAATATATATAAACAATCGCTTTGTACACTTTGTATCCGCCAGAGGCGCCCTTTGGGCGCCTGTGGTCACCATTATTTAATTAGATGGTGGATAACATCTCGAAATAAGTCTGTCTTACTGTTATAATCGATATCGCTAGAAAATCACCAAATTTGTCAATTTTTAAAATTTTTATGCATAATGATGACATCATAACAGGGTGATGAGTCAACATTTTTTGATTGTAGTCGCATGATATGTTAGGTATATTAATATACACATTCTATTAAAATTTCAGCATTTTATCACCTAAAATGGAGTTATAGCGAAAAACAAATTTTCTAATTATCAAAAAGGTGACAATGACGTCATAATTCCATGATAAGCTGACATTTGGTCTGGGCTCTGAACTTAGTGGAGGCATAGCCAAAAGACTCCCATAAGCCAAAAGTCAACATTCTGTGCCCGGCAGTTTCTTCAATCAATTCGTTACAGATATATCCTTACTATTAAAACTCGATTAATGTATATTTATTTATTTATTTATTTATTTATTTACAAGCGCGTTTCGCTTGCTTGCGCTGCACGGCTGGCGGACACTTTGTGTCCGCCGGAGGCTCTCTTCGGTCGCCTGGAGGTGACATTGGTTAATTATAAGGGAGATATTATCTCTAAATATGTCCATCTTAGTTTTAAAATCGATATCACTCGAAAAATCACTAAATTTGTCAATTTTTAAAATTTTTGATGAGTAATGATGACGTCATAACAGAGTGATGAGTCATCATTTTTTTATAGTTGCAACATATGCGAGGCGTGTTAGTTTACAGATTCTATTAAAATTTGAGCCTTCTATCTCCTATAATGGCTGAGTTATGCTCGAATAACTGTATTGCTTAACTTTTAAAAATGTGACAATGACGTCATAATTCCATGATGAGTCGACATTTTGGTCTGAGCTCAGAACTTACTGGAGCCATAGCCAAAAGACTCCCACATGCCAAAAATCAGCCTTCTACGCCTGGCAGTTTCTTCAATCAATTCGTTACAGAGATATATATATATACACATATAGATTCATCCATAGCCTACTGTAATAAGGCCTCAGAGTAAACCAAAAAATATGCACCAAGGATGAAGAACAAGATGGTAATATTTATCAAACCACAATATTATTAAGTTAAATTATTATAATCAATAACCACATTTACTAGAAATATCAGCGGAGTAAATACTTCTTTTTGTGGAATATACTGTCGCTTGTTATGACCCACTAATATGAACATGTTTATTATGAACTAACCTGGTCCCAATTTCATTTTTAGATAGGATTTGTATTGGATCAATTACGCTTAATAGAAAGTATCTCCATTATGAACATATTTTTTGGTCCCTAGGTGGTTTACAATAAGCGACCCAGACTGTATTCCGATTATATTGATTTCAGACTATTTATATGTAGACTATTCCACTATGCCAAACAGTTGTTCTGTCCCTGGATGCAAAAGTAATTACAGCCCTGACGACCATGTTACCGTTTTCAAGATGCCAGCAAGCCCACCAGACCTGAAGCATGCATGGGAACGTGCTCTTCATCGAGATGACATGGATGATCTAAAGATGGTTTATGTGTGCGTCAAGCATTTTCAGAAAGAAGACGTGGAATATACTTTTAAAGTTCCCAAGGGAGACGGTACGTTCACTGAAGTACCGCGTGCAAAGCAAAAGCAAGGTGCGGTACCATGTTTACTCCCCGGCTGTCCAGCTTACTATTCAAGTACACAGCCTACTAAACGTACTCGCTTGTCATACGATGCGAAAGAAGAAGAATTGATGAACCAGACCATTCAGCTGAGTTTGAGATCCGAGACTCATGAGAATGTGAAGTTTATGGTCAGCACTCTGCAGGACTTGAAAGATAAGTTGAATTTGATTTCATTACCTAAGAGTTGGTTAGTAGGGTTTCGTGACGAAAGTAATATCACATTTGCCTTTGCTACAATGGTCAATATGAAAATCTCAGTAGCTGTGCACCTTGATATCAATGCCTATTTATCCACATCAGCGTTTTTAAATGGACGAAAGATTTCTCTATTTGAGTCGTATCGTATTTTGGTTAGATGCTTGGCAAACTATGCCAGAAAAATTTGGGAAACTAAGTAAACAAACGTATACTAGTTTTAGGCATGCCTGTATTGTATTACCAAAAATCACAAACCATTTGACCCAATATTGTGGCTTTTCCTACATCTTATCCTCTTTTTTACAGACAGACCCATTGGAACATCATTTCGGGCTATATCGTATGATGTCAGGGTCTAATTATCACATTTCATACCTTGAAATTCTTGAAACCGAACGTCGACTCAAACTTTCAAATATATTAAAAATATTTGCTGGACAGCAAGACACTTCCCTTCAGTCGATCAAGGCATTTGTTAAGTCGTTTTCTTCTCCTGATTCCACTAGTGAGGCTAGTGATGAATTTACTTTAGAGCCATTCCTTGATGAAATTCCTGAATTGTCAACCATTGAGTGTAGCTCACAGGTGCTCCAATCATTAGCTTTTATTGCAGGCTATTCTGTCCATCAGTACCTGAAACGATCGAAACCTTGTAATGATTGTCTTTACTTGTTGACAATTGATAAATAATTTCTTCTTGATTTTGTCTCGGAATCCGAATTTAAACTTCTACAGTTAACAGACCGTGGCGGACTTAAATATCCATCTCAGCATGTTTTGAATTCCAAACTTATTCTATGGAAGATATTTTTTGTCATCGAAAGTGATAAAGAGCTATTGTCCAAGCTTGTAAATGGACCATCTAGAAGAATATTAGTCGAGCTTACGTTGATGCATTTGGAGGATAGCGATGAGTGTGATATTTGGAAGTCGAGTTGTAATAGTTGTAGCATGTTTTGCTGGAACATCTTGTCTAAACTTATCTTTACTGCTGATAATTGTTTTATTTCGAATAAAGTCAAAAATTTTAATTCCCTAGTTTTAGCTAAAGGCATTGAAAAACGTAAATTAAAGAAATTCCATAAACGTTTATCACTAATTTTTGTATGTGTGTATCTCCAATATAGCTCATTTTATTTATCTAGTTATATCATATAGGTTATATTACATGTCTTGTGATCCCTGCTGTGGTATGGATGTTAATTGAGAGAGTGAGAGAGCGAATGAAAATTCTTCATATTATATGTTTATTGTATACTTTTTAATATTATATTGTGATTCAGTGTGTATTTGTGTTTTAAGCAATAAATCATTAAATCGAATCACCAGTCTCATATCAAATTACAATAAAGGGGATATTATTAGAATTTAAATAATCCATCTTCTTGTGCATCCCTGGTAGATTTACTCTTAGGCCTTATTATAGTAGGCTATGATTAATTGAGTTTTAATAGTAAGGATTTATATATATATATATATATATATATCTGTAACGAATTGATTGAAGAAACTGCCGGTCATAGAAAGCTTTTTTTTAGTCATATCGATTTTAAAACTAAGATGGACATATTTAACTTTTAAAAATGTGACAATGACGTCTTAATTCCATGATGAGTCGAAATTTTGCTCTGAGCTCAGAACTTAGTTGACCCATAGCCAAAAGACTCCCACATGCCAAAAATCAGCATTGTAAGCCTAGCAGTTTCTTCAATCAATTCGTAACAGAGATATATACAGGGTGGTATTTAAGTTCTGTCCCAAGCTTTATTAGGTACAAGCGCGCTTCGCTTGTTTGCGCTGCGCGGCTGGCGACACTTAGTGTCCGTCGGAGGCTCCTAACAGTCGCATGTGGTCACATTGGTTAATTATACGGGAGATAACATCTCTAAATACGTCGGTCCTACTGTAATAATCTATATCGCACGAAAAATCACCAAATTTATCAATTTTTAAAATTTTGATGAGTAATGATGACGTCATTACAAAGTGATGAGTGATCATTTTTGATGATAGTTGCATTATATGTGAGGTATGTTAGTATACAGATTCTATTAAAATTTCAGCCTTCTATCTCCCATAATGGCTGAGTTATGCTCGAATTACTGTGTTGCTTAACTTTTAAAAATGCGACAATGACGTCATAATTCCATTATGAGTCGACATTTTGCTCTGAGCTCAGAACTTACTGGAGCCATAGCCAAAAGACTCCCACATACCAAAAATTAGCTTTCTAAGACCAGCAGTTTCTTCAATCAATTCGTTACAGATATATATATATATATATATATATATATACACACACATATATACACAAATACACATTAATCGAGTTTTAATACTAAGGATAAAATTTCTTAAACTCAAACAATCTTAGTTATCTTTATAGATTGTAATTCGAATATTCTCAATGATTTCATGAGATTTTTCGAGTCTAAGAACTGGAACTGTATTTTGTATGGTGAGTTTTGTGAAAAAAATATGTGCCCTGGCTAGTAGCGAAAATCTAGAATCAAGGCCACTGCTTCTGTGAAAAATGTCTCTAAAATCGATGTTCCATGACGATTTAACACCAGAAACCTTTCATGTACCATTGAAATATTTCACAAATCCATTGAATTCATTATCGGAAACGAGATAAAGTTATTATTTCACGAATTCAATTTAGGTACATTTTGCAAAATCACCAAAATGGCACTTTTTTTCACTTCACCAAAAAATCTGATCCAAAAGGTTCTCAATATATACTGATCTAAACATTCTATATTCCTACAAATTTAGAATATTCGAGGAAAATGTGAGAGCTAATTTTTCTGGAATTTGAAGACTCTAGAAAGATGATTTGAAAAGCAGTGGTCCCTGATCCTCGAATTTCCCTGCGAGCTAGGACACATATTATTTACACAAAACTCACCAAGCAAAACACAGTTCCAGTTCTTAGACTCGAAAAATCTTATAAAATGATTGAGAATATTCGAATTACGTAGTACAATCTATAAAGACAATAATAACTAAGATTGTATGAGTTTAAGAAATTTTATACCTAATAAAGCTTGGAACAGAACTTACATGCCACCCTGTATATATGTATAAATAAATAAATAAATATTAATCGAGTTTTAATAGTAAGGATATATCTGTAGCGAATTGATTGAAGAAACAGCCAGTCACAGAAAGCTGATTTTTAACATGTGGGAGTCTTTTGGCTATGGCTCCACTAAATTCTGAGCTCAGACGAAAATGTCGACTCGTCATGGAATTATGACGTCATTGTCACTTTTTTTATAATTAGAAATTTCAGTTTTTCGACCATAACTCTGCCATTTTAGATGATAGAAGGCTGAAATTTTAATATAATGTTTTTATTAATATATCTCACATATGCTACAACTATCATCCAAAAATGATCACTCATCACTCTGTAATGACGTTACCATTACGCATCAAATTTTAAAATTGACAAATTTGGTGTTTCTTTTGTCGATATCGATGATAACAGTAGGACAAAGGTATTTAGAGTAATCTCCCTTTTAATTAGCCAATGTGACTCCGGCGTACACAAACTGTCCGCAAGCCGCGTAGCGCAAGCAAGCGAAGAAGCGCGCTTGTATTCTTGAATCTCCGTAGAAAAACAATTAAATTCGTGTAAATATTTCCAAAATAAAGCAGATTGGCTAACAGGTCTAAGATTTGTTTAACCGTTTACCGAGATTGATGGCGGTTAGCCGGTTATCGGTTAGCCAAATCCAGCCTTGCTCTAACTATCATCCTCTTAGCAATCTATATTTCATTTCTAAGAAAACTGAGAAGACCGTTTCAATTTAGATCGTGAATCATCTTACATTACATCATTTCTTCCCGAGGACGCAGACTGCCTATCGTAAGCACCACAGTACGGAGACTGCGCTCCTGATGGTCACAAACGACATCTTCCTGAGCATGAATCGACAACACGTATCCCTTCTGGTGCTTCTCGATCTTAGTTTAGGCTCTGACACTGTCGTCTTACTCAATCGTCTCCAGTCTTATTTCGACATATGTGACTCTTCTCTGTATTGGTTTGAATCTTACCTTTCTTTTAGGACTCAATTCGTCTCGATTAGGGTTATAATTCTTCAAATTCCCGGTCATCAGGGTTATTGTCTTGGTCCCTCTCTTTAGCCTATATACCAGCCATCCTTTCGACCTTATTAGGTCCCACCTCCCCGACATGCACTACTATGCCGACGATACTCAGGTCTATCTGTCTTCAAACTCGATTAATATCTTCTGAATAGTCTGCCTTCTCCGCCATCCAATTTTGCATTTCTACGATCCGTTCCTGGCTCCTCACCAACAAGTTGCTTATCAACGACACCAAGACTGAGTTCCTTATAATAGAGACTCGTCAATAGCTATCTAAGGTTCAAACTGAAAGCATCTCTATTGGTTAGTCGAGAATCTCTTCTTCCAAAGAAGTACGGAATCTAGGAACTTGGCTGGACAACACCCTCTCAATGTCTACTCAAGCCAACACGGTTGCTTCATCCTGCTTCTAATACCTCAATAACATCCGACGTATTAGAAAGTATCTTTCTGGGCGAGTCTGTGAAACTCTCGCTAATGCTCTTATCACACCTCGTCTTGATTATTTCAACAGCCTCTTGTATTACTCCCCCCTCATAGCTCGACTCCAGCAAGTCCAAAATAGTGCAGCCAGACTTATATACAAAGTCTCTCGTACCTCCTTGGCATCTCCTCTTCTTATCAACCTCCACTGGCTGCATGTCAAACATTGCATCCTCTTCAAAATCCTCCTCAATACTTACAAAGTCATCCATTCCCTTGCCAAGAAGAATATCATCCAAATCGTGCAGTTTAAAATATTCAATCGCAATCTACGATCATCCAAAACACTGGGTGAATGTGAGTTAGCAATCAGAATGCCCCTTTGCTCCCCATCTAAAATGAATATCGATGATGATGATGATGATGATGATATTATTAATCAATATTATTATCACTTTATTCGATATATGGGTTATAAATATCCTAATATCAAATAAAATCAGGAAGCAACGAGAGCGAACTACTACCACATAGAAGTGTTTTTTTGAAATGTCCTAATGCATATACATATATATATATTGTACGCAAACACTTCTTAATAATTATATAGCGCAATTGCACATATCAACAAACAGTGCATAATAAATATGTATACTATATTAGTATTATTATTGTCAGAATCCTAATAAATAACAAGTTTAACTACATTTCAAATATTCGCCCAAGAACCCTTTAGAGGCTGTTTAGTATGCAGACAATGCGATGTGTACTGGTCAATTTCTGAAATGACTGAGTGCACGGTTTCCCAATTATTATTTCCCTTCATTAGTTTTTGTAAATACCATCCTTACTATTAAAACTCGATTAATGTATATTTATATATACGTATATCCTTACTATTAAAACTCGATTATTGTTTGTGTATATATATATATCTCTGTAACGAATTGATTGAAGAAACTGCCAGGCACAGGAAGCTAATTTTTGGCATGTGGGAGTCTTTTGGCTATGGCTCCAGTAAATTCTGAGCTCAGACGAAAATGTCGAATCATCATGGAATTATGACGCCATTGTCACATTTTTAAAAGTTAAGCAACACAGTTATTCGGGCATAACTCAGCCATTATAGGAGATAGAAGGCAGAAATTTTAATAGAATCTGTATACTACTAACACGTCTCACAAATGATGCAAATATCATCAAAAAATGATGACTCATCACTCTGCTATGACGTCATCATTACTCATCAAATTTTTAAAAATTGACAAATTTGGTGTTTTTTCGAGTGATATCGATTTTATAACTAAGATGGACATATTTAGAGATGATATATCCCATTTTAATTAACCAATGTCACCTCCAGGCGACCGAAGGGAGCCTCGGGCGGACACAAAGTGTCCGCCAGCCGCGCAGCGAAAGCAAGCGAAGCGCGCTTATATATATATATATATATATATATGTAACGAATTGATAGAAGAAACTGTCAGGCCCAGAAAGCTGATTTTTGGCATGTGGGAGTCTTTTGGCTATGGCTCCAGTAATTCTGAGCTCAGACGAAAAAATTTTGTTTTTCGTGCGATATAGAATATAACAGTAGGACAGACGTATTTAGAGATGTTATCTCCCTTATAATTAATCAATGGTGATACCAGGCGACCGAAGGGAGCCTCCGGCGGACACAAAGTGTCCGCAAGTCGCGCAGCGCAAGCAAGCGAAGTGCGCTTGTTAATATGAAATAGATAAAATTCCTCATAAGGTGAAGAATATTTAGGCGGTTATTAGACGATTTTCGATTCGACACTGCGGGACAAAATCATATTTTCACAAAATCCCAACTTCAAAACCTTGATAATAGTGAAACCCAAAGGGGTTCATTAAATCAAAATATTCTGCTCAAAAAGTCGTATCAATGTCAATTCAACAAAATAAATTGTTCCGTTTTTGGAAAGTGTGCTGTGCCTCTTGATCAGGGCTGTTATTTTTATAATGTATACCTTGTCATGCAGTCACCAAGGATTTAAGGTTGAGATTATGTCAAAATTAGATTAGTATTGTGTTAGTTTGCAATTTAATGTCTAAAAAGTTTCCAACGGGTGTTTGCCTGGAGTTTTTATTTGTTTGTTTAAAATTAATATTGCAAATGTAAATCTCAATCCAGTCAGAAAGTGAGATTTTTCAACAGTTATTCAATTTAACTTAAAACGGTTTAATTTAACCTAGAAATGTGACTAACATTTAAATAGTAATAGATAGATTAAATTTAGCTTCAAATTTGGTTTCTCAAAATCAATTTACTTTCAACTTATTCTCAATTTGCTTAATGTTCTACATAAAATGATACAAGTCCACACAAAGTATTTAAGTTAAAGTCAGATTGTGAAATTAGGGATTTCATGAAATGGATAGTGATCAAACGAAATTACTAGGCGTTTCGTGAAATAACCGAATACACAGATTGACTGTAACATTAAATCTAAAACGAATTGAATGAAGAAACTGCTAGGAACAGAAAGCTCATTTTGGCATGTGGGTCTTTTGAGTATGGTTCTGCTAAGTTCTGACATCAGATGAAAATGTGGACTCATAATGGATTTATGACGTCATTCTCAACCAAACATAAGTTGTGGCTTTAAAGTATTAATCACAAAGGCAATCTATTGTACTTTCGCACAATGATTTATATTGTGAGAGTGAAGTCATATACTATATTGTATTGAGAAGGTGTGAAAAATTGTTTTCCATTTTTTTGAAGAGGAGCGAAAATTTAGCTTAGATCTTAGAATTTAATTTTCATATCTATACGACTTGCCGAATCTTCAATCAATTAAGACAAACACAAAAAATTATTTAATTGATCGATAACTAAAGTTAATCGAATTTGTGTATACAAATGATATTGTTACTGAATAGGATGTAGCCTATTGTATATCGAATAAGTACAAATAAGAAAGCCTAGTTGCTATTGATTTCACAACGTAGCACCAATCTACCAAACAGGTTTCCATAGCAAATTTGAAATGCAGCAGCATTCCTTTAAAAACATTTTCAAATAATGCTTCAAAGTATGTTTAAAACAGTCAGCAAATGAATAATTTAGTACGAAATATAACTTATTGCGCAACAGGATGATGACGAATCATGATATTTTCAACAAATATATACACTTTGATACCATGTTTATGTAAGGGTGTAATACATTCTTAAGGTCTATTATGCATAGCTAATGCTTTTATGATATGTAATGCTCTTATGATATGATTATGATATGTTGTGGAAATTATATTGTTGCTTTATAGGAAGTAGCCTATTGGCTATCAAATAAGGTCAAATTTGATTGAATATGGAATTAAAACGGTTTTCGAGATATGACATCAACTGAGCGAAATGCATTTCCATGGCAACGCTGGAATGTAGGAACATTCAATGATAAAATTTCAAATTTTTCGCATCAACCACAGCTCAGTTCCATGCGAAAAAAATTATAGTAAAAACACTTTGAAGTGCCTTTAAATGACCTCTGAAAATCACTAAATTTGTCCCAAATATGACTTATTGCGCAATCATGTGATGACTAATCTAAATTTTAACAACGGATATGGATACTTTGACACAATATTTATATATGCTGGTAATACATTCCCAAGCACTATTCTGCGTTATTAATAATTTTAGACAGATCGTGTATTAGATCAATCATCTTCGACCGCATCCCTGGGCAATTTTTTAGATTTAGATGGCCGGCCTTACAGGGTGGGGAATAAGTTCTGCCACAAGCTTCATTAAGTATAAAATTTCTTATACTCAAACGATCTTAGTTATTATGGTCCTTAGAGATTGTAATTCCAATATCCTCAATGATTTTAAAAGATTTTCGATTCTATGACTTAGAAATGTGTTTGTATGGTGAGTTTTGAGAAAAAAAAATGTGTCCTGGTCCGCAGCAAAATCGTGAATCAGGGCCCACTGCTTTTCAAGTTATCTTCCCAGAGTCTTCAAATTCTAGGAAAAATTAGCTCACACATTTTCCTCGAACACTCTAAATTTGTAGAGATATAAGATGTTCAGATCAGTGCATTTTGAAGACCAATTGGATCAGATTTCTTTGCGATGTGAAAAAAAGTGCCATTTTGGGGAATTTTGCAAAATGTACCTAATTTGAACTGCGACTGAATAACTTTTTCTCGTTTCTGATAACGAATTCAGTGGTTTTATGAAATATTTCTATGGCGAATGAAAGGTACCTGGTGCTAAATTGTCATGGGACATCGATTATGAAGACATTTTTTACAGAAGCAGTGGGCCCTGATTCACGATTTTAGCTGCGGACCAGGACACATTTTTTTTTCTCAAAACTCACCATACAAAACACATTTCTAAGTCATAGAATCGAAAAATCTTTTAAAATCATAGAAAATATTCGAATTACAATCTTTAAGGACCATAATAACTAAGATTGTTTGAGTATAAGAAATTTTATACCTAATGAAGCTTGTGGCAGAACTTATTCCCCACCCTGTATACAGAGGGCTATGATTTAATATTTATTAGAGAATGCTTTCATAAGTGTTGGCCCCATTTGATATCATCATTACCTAATTGAAATATAAATTACTTTCGATGTCGTTTAATTAAGGTAATCAAAATCCATCTGAATATTCAAGTAGTGTTGTTTTAGTTGTAACAAGTTTTAACAAGTCAACAAAACTCGGTGACTCGGTGACTTGCGAGTCATGACTAACACGATATTTGACGATACTCCAAGAATTATTAGCTATGTGATAAGTAAATCTCAAAAATCGTGTTAAGGTTAGTACTGGTAGCAGACGCTATTTTTTTCAAAATTTTGGATTTGAAGTTGTATTTTTAAGGCTTTAGAGCAGCGGTTCCGAACCTTATTATTGTTACTACCCCGTTGTTCGACACTGTCAACCCTACTATCCCGAATTGAGGCAATGTATCAGAATTTTTTTATTAATTTAAATTAATTATTTATAATTATATTATCTAAATATAGTTCAATGGGAAACTTGTTTCTGTTTTTTCGCCACTAATTCTTTCAAACGAGGTTCCGTTTGGCTCAATGCACAGCGCAGATCCCCCTCGCAATCTAATTTATTGCGTTGCTTGGTTTTTATGGCAAGCAAAGACGAAAATCCGGCCTCACATAGATAAGTTGATGAAAATGGGATAAGGATCAGAAGAGCAATTTTGCTAATCTTCGGGAATAATGGTAACATCCTTACCCAGAAGTTTGGGAGATTAAGTGAATTATATTCCATTTTCACTGATGAGTTGTTTGTGAGTTCCAAAAACTCTTCTTGAGTATCTTCCGGAAGTTCATCCACAATACACTTGTAGGGATCTCTTGTTAGGACCATTTCAATTGCTTCAGTGTTGATCTGTGGAAAATATCGCTCAAACTCGCCTTGTAAACCATTGAGATGGTTTCTGATGTCCTCTTTTAACTCTGCACCTATCGACTCCTCCCCTAAAATTTCACTCAATTTGTGGAAGGCCGAGAAATTCCCTGAGTCTAATATTCTTTTCCAAAGAAGAACTTTTTCAATGAATGCCCTGATGTGATCACTGTGTGTTATTATATCAGACTCCTTGCCTTGCAGCTTTTTGTTCAAACTATTCAATAGTTCAAATACGTCAACTAAGTACGCAAGTTGTGTACCGAAACACTGGGTTTTCATGATTAATAAGAGATCATTCTTTTCCTGTCCATCAAGAAGTGTCTCAAGCTCATATCGAAGTTCAAGCACCCTCTCTAGCATATTACCTTTTGATAACCACCGTACTTGGGTATAAAACAGTAGATCGTGATGTGTTGAATCGAAATGCGAACATAATTGTCGAAACAATCTTGTATTTAGCGCACTACCCTTCACATAATTTACTACTTTGATTACTTCGGTTAAGGTTGCTCTTAGTCTGGCAGGTAGCGTCTTTGAAGCAAGAGCCTCTCGATGGATCATGCAATGTGTTCCAACAACCTCAGGATTCTTCTGCTTAACTTGAGTAATAAATCCTGATCGAGAACCAAGCATGGCTGGTGCTCCGTCAGTACATACACCAACAAGCTTGTTCCAAGGGAATTTTGCTTCTTCGAAGAAACTGGACACATAGGACATAACGTCGTCTGCCTTTGTCGTAGCCTCCAACGGACGACAAAAAAGAAAATCTTCCTCAACAGAGCCCCTATAAACATATCTTGCAAATACCATTAGTTGTGAACACTGAGCGACATCAGTTGATTCATCGAGTTGAATTGAGAAAAAGGGAGAAGAATGAATTTTTTCTATCACCTGTTCCTTGATATCGATAGCTATTTCGTGTATTCGACGTTGTACGGTGTTATTTGATAGCGAGATTTCTTTGATTTTGTTGTAGCTCCCTTCATTGAAAATGAGACGGGCAGTTTCTAGAAGGCAAGGTTTGATGAGTTTTTCTCCAATAGTATGAGGTTTTTTGATCTTTGCTATTTGCAATGAGATGTAGTAAGATGCCTCTACAAACTTATTCGACTCCTGTCGGAAAGTCGCACTTGAATCAAGTTTCGCTCTTTTGAGCCCCTCGGCTTTTAACTTAAGGTACTCAACCCCCTTGTCCACGAGCTCAGGGTGCATTTTAACGAAATGTTCCCTCAGTTTCGATGGCTTCATAGACTCGTTAGTCAGTGTTTTATAACAGATAACGCACTGTGGAATTTGAGTATCATTTTTCATCATAAACGAAAAACCAAAATTCAAGAAACTTCCATTATACGACCTCTTTCTAGACATTTTAAGAATGAGATCTTGGTAAACAATGTTTAAAGTTGTATGTAGTAATGTAGTAATGTTGTAAGACTGTAAGTTGTAATGTTGTAATGTTACAAGTTGTAATGTGAGATTTTTCAATATTAAACATACTTATAGTAATCGACAAAGATTGTAGCTGGAACATTTCTGTAGGTAATATATAATAACAGCCAATATAATTTTATCACAGCAATACCTTCAAACACATTTAGTCAATATTAGTTTATAATTCACAGTATGAATCCAATTAGAAACCCATTAATATCCTGCAAAACGAATATCAAAAACTTTATGCCGAAGTAATAATAACAAATTCTGACCTGAATTCTAAAGATAAAGAAGCACTCCATTACCCCTCAAAAATATTCATATGACCCCACTTGGGGTAATTACCCCGGGGTTGGGAACCGCTGCTTTAGAGGGTGATATATATGCAGAACTATACCCAGCTAGCTGAGCGGAATCGGAATCGGAGAGTAGTCACTTGATATGGTTAGGAAAAAATTTGAGAATGGGATGTTGCTACATTTCTGCGTTGCTAGGAAGAATTATTTCCAAATATAACCAAGCGGCCACTTAAACGAAAGGAAATTTACGCTGATTACGAGTATCGTAATACAAATTGGAAATTTAAAACTGTAGAATTTACATGCAAATATCTTCAATCGTTCATTTCCTACTGAAATATATTATGTTGCAATTTGTTCCAACTCAACCATAGTTTGACTGGACTAACTCCCGAGTCATAACCAAACGACTTAAAAGGTTATAAAAAATAAGATATTAATGAAACTCTAAACACTAATGTTCGAAAAAGTGTACTGAAATTACATACAAAATAGGTACGTGTTACTACTTCTAACATTCTATATTAATGTTAGATCCTATCGAGGACCAAAGAATTCTCATCTATGTTTTCTGCGATTCCATAACATACTTATTATGATTGAGTATATCTTTACGTTGGTTGGCATTCAGCATTTCAGAAATGCTGAATGCCAACCAACGTAGTAAGGATAGGTTTAAATAGAGAAATACATCCGCGCTGCTTTGTCAGAACTTAGGGATTGACGTAACCGATAAAGCAAAATTGCTAATTGAGAAAAGTTCCGTTCTGGCTGACAGCTAGTTAGCCGATCCGCCCCATGTTTGGCTGCTAATATTGACAACAGAGAAAATTATGCTAGTGCTAAAATCGTACCGGAGTCGTCTTTTTTTTATTTTGCATATTCATAAGAATCTTCGTCGTCATTATTTATCAAGAAAATTTTCAAATACGTATGTATCGACTTCATATTCTATGATACTGGAAATATTGACATTGGCTTTAGGTTCTTTACTTTTCTCAATTTGATGTCAGTATTCAAAAAACTGGAACTTAACTTCATTATTTTGGGTGTCGAAGATTCTAGTTCTTGCTCGTCCGAATTGGAATGAACAATTTCTGTCTGGATGAATTATTGACTCTAATTTTTTTTTAAGCTCTTCTTTTATTTCTAATGTCGGTTCGTGTATAAGTCTCACTATCTAATAACTTGTCCAGATAATTGAAATCAAAGAACACTGACAAATGTTTCACTCTTGATAGCGGAATTCCTCCCGAATTCAGCTTTTTCATCTGTTCATTAAGAATATCAAACAAAAACTCTATACAAGGAACGAGATTTTTTTTCTATAATTAATCTTCTCTTTGTGGGAGTATATAACATCACGGATTTCAAACCTATCTCCACTACAGCAATCACATAACTCTTTCATTAAACCTAGGATAGGAGCAATGTAACCGAATTTTCCCCCTAATAACCTGTGCATTCAATGAATGGGTTAAGCACACTCGTAGCTTCTGAACATACAACAAATTCATGATGACTGATAGCCTTTTTAATGTACTTCGTGTGTATATCAAAAAATGCATTAATTGAATCATTCTAGCAGTCAATCCATCATTATGTGGTTTCCTGCCCAAAGAGTATCATTTCGCGTCGTACCAAAGAATATTCAGATTTCTCCAATATACGCGTATTAGTAATGTCAGCGCCTTCATCGCCCAACCCAAACTCGAGAGCAATTGTTATGAGTTCCTCATGTATAGATTTCAAGGTATCTGAATTTGCTGAAGCGTGGCTAGATTCTACAACACAAGAAGAGAAATTTCTCAATAATTTTGTTCATTTCTGGATTTTACAAGTTGACTCTGTTCCCGATAGTCCCAATGCCCAGGGTTGAGCTTGTGCGAAACATCTAATAAATGGAATCGACAACTCGTCATTGATAGTAGCATTTGCTATATTACCACCTTCGACTATTGCAGCAACGTAAACATATTTAGGCTCAAAAATGTTGGAATGACGTGACTAAAACAACGTAAGGTGATCGAGTGGAAGTTCAACGGTATCCAATCGATATGTTGTCTACTCGAATATATCGTTTATGAAAAGATCTTCAAAGTAATCCAAGCACGGGTTGTAGTTGTCGTAAGATCTGTAGACATTACCATGAATGGTCCAAGCATAGCAAACTCTCAATTTTAATCGAGTCAAGAATTATTACCTCTAATTGTGATATTCCTCTTCAAGGATGTTATTGACGGTAAAGTGGGATGGAGGGAAACAGCATGTCAAGGAGAGATACCACCTATTACCAGTGCAATCCCCTCTTCGCTGAGCATGTTTTCAGGAGGTAAATTTATCGTACACCACAACACACATCTTCGATGGTGATCTAACTTCTGTTTCATACTCGGTCCTGTATCTAATAGCTTGGGGAGAGTTCAAGATACACCTATACTTATGCAGTTAGCCTCTATGGAGACTGATTTAGCTTCCAAACGCTTCGCATTCAATAATTTAATTTTGTTCTTCTTTTAGATATATGTACTGATGATTATTTTTCATATGTATAGCTAAATTTGATACGCAATGGATAAGCAAGGACATAATGGCAGGGTATCTTTTGCACACTGAACAGCATCATTTCAACTTCACAAACAACTTTCTCCTTCTTTACATGCGGAACTGATTCTGAAAAAAACCATATTTCTACCAATTAAGATTTACATCGGTTAGCGGTTAACCGCCCTGGAGAAAACCAAAATAATCGATTCCTAAATTCGGTTAACAAACAATTTTCTTTGATGTACATGGTTTAGTCACACAGATAATTCTACCCAAAGGAAGTGCAATCAATGGAAACTTTTATGTCAACAGTTGTTCATTTGTGGTAGAAAAGCACTATTGGGACCAGAGAGAAAAGTCTGCTACGCGGGTCTAAGATTACCGCACAATAAAACACGTCTACACAAGAAAACCTGGGGAAGTCTGAATAGGAATGATTGAAAGTCATCGAGCTCTAGCTCGATGACTTCAATTTGCCCTACTCACCTGGCCTAGCTCCTTGCGACTTCTGGCTCACTGCAAGGTTAAAAAATTCCTTGCAGGCAAGCATTTTTAGGACATAATCGACCGATGAAATTCATTTTGGAGATCGCTAAAAAACCATGCCACCCGAGGGCTATAAAAATGTGTTATCGAAAGTTTAACTATATAAAGGGTGATTATTTTGAGAAAGTGCTAAAATTATAGCATGATATTCTTGATATATATCCACCAGAAAATAGAGTTGGATCGGGAAAAGCACGTTGTAATATAGATCAAGTTCAAAAATAGAGCTACGTTGGAACAATTACTAAATTAGAGTCAAAATATAAATTGTTCTACAACTCACGAGTGTTTTCTAAGCGGGGCATTCGAAGTCACAATTAATCACTTACAACTCGAAAAGAATTCTATTATGCCAGTGGAAATAAGAGTGTTGATGTATTTTATTTTGAAGCTTATATTTTCCAATTAGCAATAATGATATAAAATAGCAGTGACACATCAAATTTAGATCTTAGTTTTACTTAATAAATCATGAAATATTGATGAAACAAACTTATCCTGTGAAATACATTTATTTCAGCGTGTATTTTGTGTTTTTTCAAATTTCAAATTAAAATATCACATTTGAACGAATTAACAATATTTGAATTGTACATTCCAAAAATAAAATATCGCAATGCAAAGTACCCCATCATTAATATCTTCTTTTAATCATGCCAAATCATATTTCAATTGTTGAATTCGTGTCCATCACTAAATTTCCAGCGATTATAAATACAGGGTGTCCCATAAGTATTGGCCGGTCTTCAGATTTTTGAATTATCAAAATTTTATTGCAAACCATTGTGAAATAAGACAAATTACTTTCAATTATTGAAGTAAATAACTTGCGAGTAATTTCTATCACTTAGTTTTACAAAACAGTCACAATACAAAGCTATAATATTAATAGGCCTATCTAGCTTGAACAAATCAATAATGAATGTCCAAGATTATGGAATCGAGATTCGTTCTAAGGCAATTGGACTTCTAGAGAGCGGTTTAACGCAGAAAATTGTTTCACAGAGGTTATCTGTTAGTGAAAGATCACTAAGGCGTTGGTGGCATGCACACAAAGCCTGAAATCGCCTCGAAAGTAGACCCAAACAAGATCGTCCAAAAACGATTAGCCGAGTTGCTAAAATTGTTATTTCGAAATCTGTGGGGAAAAGGAGACAATCAACGCGAAGAATTGCTACTAGACTGTCCAATAGCGGAATGACCATCTCAAAATCAACAGTACACCATTATCTAAAGGGTACTCTTGGCCTAAAATCTTACAAAAGACCCAAAAAGCCCCGATTAACGGAAAAAAATGAAAGAAAATCGACTAAAATTCGCCCGTAAAACAGAAAAGTGGACAATCGAGCAATGGAAAAAGGTCCTGTGGAGCGACGAATCCTCCTTTGAACTATTTTCTCTTCCAAATTGCCATAACGACAGAGTTTGGTCAAAATCTTCAAGAAACATTGAGCCATGTCTCCGTATTAAATTTCCACCGAAAATTCAAGTGTGGGGGATGATTTCGTTTCAGGCATTGTCGGAATTGCATTTACTACCGAAAGGGTAGATGGTTAATGGAGCGTATTATAGGGACTCGATATTAGCAAAAACTTGTTTGGATGCGATCAAACGTAAACGGAAGAGAGGCTCAATTTTGGAACGGTCAATGCTACCAAACATGTCCGAGTTATTTTTTATGCAGGATGGTGCGCCAGCTCACACTGCCAATTCGACCCAAGAATGGTGTTCAAAGAAGTTCCCAAACTTCTGGCGTAAAGCGGAATGGCCAGGTAACTCGCCTGACCTTAATCCAATTGAAAACGTGTGGGCATATATAAAGGAGAAGATCAGCGAAATGGGAGATGTAAATACTCTAAAGGGCCTGGAAAAAAATCTTCTAGAAGTATGGAGATCAATCCCTCCAGATTTTTTAGCAAAATTTATTTGTAGCATGCCGAATCGTGTTAAACTAGTTATAGAAAAGGATGGAGATTACATTGGAAAATAAAATTGGCTTATATTATTTGCTTAAAAAAAATTATAGCAACTTATACAACCGGCCAATACTTATGGAACACCCTGTATATATTGACGATATTTGGATAATGTTTTCAGTCACCCGTTCCTAGCAAACTCCAGGAATGAGTAATTCCGATCTTCAAATTTAGGAGGAACCATATCGAGTGACCCTTTGTTTGCTTAGGGAGGTTCAACAAGTACGAATATGCTAATTAGAAAAATATTATTGACTTCTCAAATGGATTAGTATTACGTATAACAATTTGGATGGAAGATATTGGGATTTACGAATACTTTTGTTCAGGTGTAATGAAGGTTTTGTGGTATGCCATAGTAGCAGGTATACAGCTGAATGTTGTAAATCTTCATAAATTCTACATACTATGATATACAGTCTGGCCAATAATTATTGAGAATTATTGTCCAATACAGTCCGAAAATTCATAATAGATCGGCTTTTTCGACGTTAGGGACTTTCTCATTGTGTATCTTTACAGAGAACCTTACAGGGGAACGGTTTGACGCATATTAGAAGATACTTAGTTATACAGGCTAATGTTTTTCATGACAACAATTGGTTTATTTCAGGACAATGATCCTAAACATAATTCGAAAGTAGCAAAGCGGTAGGTGGATCAAAATGTGCCCAAAAAGATCGATTGATTAGGTGTCCTATAGAAATCTATTTGGCTGCCTGAAGCAGGATATTTGTAAAGCCAATAAACAATTTCTAATCTAAAATGTACCCTCAGTCAAATATGGGATGGTATACCTCGAGAATTATTTGTGCCATATTGAAGTGGAATGTCTAAGAGGTGTGATGATCACACCTCTTACCACCATCAGATCACACTGTGATCTGATGATGGCCAATAAGGGCTACAAGATAAATTATCAATTTAGTCAACTAAAGATAAAACTAACAAATGTTCAAGACAAAAAAAACTCACAATGATATGTGATAATGTTAATTATTTATCTTAACACCTATTGATGAATATTGTATATAAATGTGGTCAAGTTGACTCATCAAAAAATCTAAAATATCGAATTTGAATAATTAGCTTTCCTACGTTGCCCAAAAGGATTCCTCAAGAATTTCATAATTTTCACACCTCAAGTTGGTGTTAAAATGGATTAACTTGAAAACTAGGAGAGATAAATATTAGGTTACTTGAGATGAAATGTTTAGTAGGCATCACAAAATTCACAACACCTTTATATAAATATTTTCATGAGCAACAATGACTCATCAATGGTTGTATATGGATTTAAAAAATTATGTACATCATATCCAAGTTCTACTTGACATCAGGGTATTATACAGCGTTCCAGAGATACGCTCCTAATCTCAAAACTGTAAATTTTCATATGCCTAAATCGATAAATAATATTATAAGGAGCGTCTCGCGCTCATAGAAAATTCCATGCTGTACATTATAAAATTTTATTTTGAATTGAAAAAATTTCAAAGGAAATCATTGATTCATTAGATCATCCTCAAACAACTAATCCCCAGCCCAGATTTATAATGTCTGCAGTGACTTAGAGTCATGTTTATCTAATAAATAAGGATATAATTAAAAGCTGAATTTGCGAATTATATACGTATTTGTGAATTGAAAGGAATAAATATCCATACTATTAAAACTTGAATAATGTGTATATAGTATGTTGATATATACTATACTATATATGTACCGAATTCATTGAAGAAACTGCCAGACACAGAAAGCAGATTTTTGGCATTTGGGACTCAATTGGCTATGGCTTGGAAGTTCTGAGTTCAGACGAAAATGTCGACTCATCATGGAATTATAATGTCATTGTCATCTTTTTTATAATTAGAAATCTCAGTTTTTCGACTCAGTCATTGAAGGCTGAAATTTTAATAGCATGTGTACATTAGCATACCTTATATATGATTTAACCATAGCATTCTATATACTAAGGCAATGGAACTCTATTCAAAATCTGGACCATGGATGGCAATTACCATCGAACTTTCTAGACAATTAATTTACCAAGTTTTATGATTTTATGATTAAATATGATAAATTCATATACTCCCTACTTACTTAGAAGATATTTTGGAATAATTTTCTGAAACTGAAATAATTCATTTTCCTGGATATTTGTATCATCTATCTATGCGTGAAAAATATCAGAATACATCACCTTACAATGACAACATCTTGATTTTTACAACCTCTGGTTCAGGAAAAAGATGCACTGATGTAATTACTTCGAAATAATGCTGTGAATTTACCAATATGTGTCAACTTCTGTCTAATAAACGTCACTGAATAAAATGACTAACCACATTTTGGTCACCCATAATAATTAAAAACGATATTTTTACGATATTTAAAATGTTCTCAAAATATTGTCACTCAATCAAATCGCCTATCTGCACATCGTTTGTCTATTCAACATTCATCTTCACATAACGTCTGCTCTATTCTACCCTATTCTCACTATTACTCGATTCATAGCATACTTTTCAACATGGCTCGTCTGGTACCTGGTTGTAAGTCAAACTATTGTGATAAGATGAATCCAACCTGTTTTTTCTTTTCCTGCTGACAATGTGACTCGTGAAAAATGGTTCAAAGAAACAGAAGCAAGTTTACTATTTCTACTCTTAATTGTATTAATTCTAAATTGCATCTAGTCGAACTCCCTGTCGGTGGGTTATTTATTGACCAAATTCAACGGTCATCTTTTTTCTTAAGATACAATATCATAATGAAATTTCTACAATCGAACGTTCAATAATTATTAATGAAAATTTATATTACAAGGCTTTTTATAAGGAGACAAACAAAATTAAACTATCCTGCCACTCACTAACCGATACCATGTCATTGGAAAATATCATTAATGAAGTCGAATTATTTGTAATTATTAAAAATGAGAAGGTAATTTCCTCATCCACCCCTTTGATTCAACACGTGAATAATGCCATTCATAATATCACTAATGCTAAGATCAAAAATAGTATTGGTTTAGAGAGTGAGTATACTAAAATTCTAGAAGTTGCTTCCAATTTAACGATTTAGAGCGTCATGTCATTCTTCTGAAGTCTACATTCGTAGTGATGAAATAGAGATAACACTAAGCTAAAAACTACAGTCAAGGGTCGCTTATTATGAACCCGCTTAATATGAACATTCGTTTATTATGAACTAACCACCTGGTCCGAATTCCTTTTTTTAGATAGGATTTGTATTGAATCAAGTTCGCTTAATTAATATGAAGTATCTCTATTATGAACAGATTCTTGGCCCCCTGGTGGTTCACAATAAGCGGCCCTGACTGTATTTTTTTCTATTCTTTTGTTTTAGAGAGAGAGAGAGATAATGAAGAATCTAGTCTAGTTATAAATGAATTGTCACACTTTATTTATTTATGTATTTAATTATTTACAAGCGCGCTTCGCTTGCTTGCGCTGCGCGGCTGGCGGACACTTCGTGTCCGCCGGAGGCTCTCTTCGGTCGCCTGGGGGTGAAATTGGTTAATTATAAGGGAGATATCATCTCTAAATATGTCCATCTTAGTTTTTAAATCGATATCACTCGAAAAATCACCAAATTTGTCAATTTTTAAAATTTTGATGAGTAATGATGACGTCATAACAAAGTGATGACTCATCATTTTTTGACGATAGTTGTATCATATGTGACGCATGTTAGAATACATATTCTATTAAAATTTCAACCATCTATCTCCTATAATGGCTGAGTTATGCTCGAATAACTGTGTTGCTTAACTTTTAAAAATGTGACAATGACGTCATAATTCCATGATGAGTAGACATTTTGCTCTGAGCTCAGAACTTACCGGAGCCATAGCCAAAATACTCCCACATGCCAAAAATCAGCTTTCTACGCCCGGCAGTTTCTTCAATCAATTCGTTACAGATATATATATATATATATATATATATATATATAAATAAATAAATAAATAAATATACATTAATCGAGTTTTAATAGTAAGGATTTATATTTAGCAGTGTATTGATTGTGATTTACCATTAAAGTGTATAATAATATGTTCATTTTAAGTGGGTTGGGTGGTCCGAAATCATTAAAATCAATCAAATGTTACATTAGAGTACTTTAGAATAGTAATGAAGGAAATATAACAATACATGATATTTTGAAAGCCCATGGTAATTGCCATCCATGGTCCAGATTTTGAATAGAGTGCCATTGCCTTAGTATATAGAATGCTATGATTTAACTATCATAAAAAATGATGACTCATCGCTCTGTTATGACGTAATCATTACGCAAAAAATTTTAAAAATTGACAAATTTGGTGATTTTTCGTGCGATATCGATAATAACAGTAGGACAGACGTATTCAGAGATATTATCTCCCTTATAATTAATCAATCTGACCCCAGGCGCCCAAAGGGGGCCTCTGGTGGAAACAAAGTGTCTGCTTCCCGCGCAGCGCAAGCAAGCGAAGCGCGTTGTAAACTATATACTCTGGTACTAAACAATGAATAAAAAATTAAACATCTATAAAAATATAATTATGATATATACCTGTGCATTGGATTCTGCGATTATCTCTTGAAGTAATGGATCGTTAGATGTAGTTGGTCTATTAAAGCAGTTTATAGTTGGTATAAGTTTTATTGCCGTTTTAGGAGTAATTCTGTCAAAGGATGTATCATATTGATCCAAATAACCACTTTCTCTTATATCTTTCGGTCTTTCGTCAACACAAACGTTCAATTTATTAAGACTTGAAAATTCAATCTCTTGAATCAACTACAAAAATATTCAGAAATGATACAGTCAATTAGAATTAGACACCCCATTCCTAACTCTCTCCGGGAGTCATTGTCAATCTGAAGCATTTGTAGGTAAGCCTTCTACAACCCACAGGTCAGAATGTATCAACTACTTGCTGGTCGACTGCATTTAGTGAATAAAAAAAGCAGGAATATAATTTATTTTTGATAGCGCATGGGAGAATTATTTTAAAATTAGAATTATGAAAAGTAAATGCAAAAATAAAATAAGAATCGTGTTCAACATCCAGAATCAAATGTGGATTACTTAAATATATTAAACGTGCTTTTTCATTAAGTTATTGACCCTTAACGCAAAATAAGTCTGTATAAAAAGACAGTTTTCAAAGTTATAAACAAGAAATTATAGAAAGGAGGATATATTTTGATTAAGTGCGGTATCAAGGATTTTAGATATAAGATTTTTGATAGAAGATTTTTCAATTTTTAAAATTTTTATGCGTAATAATGACGTCATAACAGGGTGATGAGTCATCATATTTGGATGAAAGTTGTATCATATGTGAGATATTAATATGCACATTGCATTAAAATTTCAGTGTTCCATCACTTAAAATGGCTGAGAATGGCCGAAAAACTTAAATTTCGAACTATAAAAAAAGGTGATAATGACGTCAAAATTCGATGATGAGTCGACATTTTCGTCTGAGCTATGAATTTGCTGGAGCCAAAGCCAAAAGACTCCAACATGCCAAAAATCAGCTTTCTGCGCCTGGCAGTTTCTTCAACCAATTCGTTACAGAGATATATATATAAATAAATAAATATACATACATTAATCGAGTTTTAATAGTAAGGATAGTTATAGTATATATGTTACAAGCGTGCTTCGCTTGCTTGCGCTGCGCGGCTGGCGGACACTTTGTGTCCGCGGAGGCTCTCTTCGGTCGCCTGGGGTCACATTGGTTCATTATAATGGAGATAACATCTCTGAATACGTCTGTGCTACTGTTATAATCTATATCGCACGAAAAATCACCAAAATTATCAATTTTTAAAATTGTGATGAATAATGATGACGTCATAACAAAGTGATGAGTCAGCATTTTTTGATAATAGTTGCATCATATGTGAGATATGTTAGTATACAGATTCTATTAAAATTTCAGCCTCCTATCTCCTATAATGGCTGAGTTACACTCGAATTACTGTGTTGCTTAACTTTTAAAAATGTGACAATGACGTCATAATTCCATGATGAGTCGACATTTTGGTCTGAGCTCAGAACTTACTGGAGCCATAGCCAAAAGACTCCCACATGCCAAAAATCAGCTTTCTTCGCCCGGCAGTTTCTTCAATCAATTCGTTACAGAGATATATATATAGTATACACACATACACATTAATCGAGTTTTAATAGTAAGGATGGGCAATATGAGAAATTGGTCATTTTGCATAATGCCTAGGCAATATGCATAATGCTATTTTCTGAGGCAATATGCATAACGTCCAGACAATATGCATAATGCTATTTTCTGAGTCAATATGCATAATGTCCAGACAATATGCATAATGCTTCTCTCATTGGACAATATACGAAATACAATTTTCCATACGCATTATACAACTTTCTTGTTGTCAGCATTATTTTTGCAAACAAAGATACATATTTATTGATCAGTTGTTAAATTTAATAGAAGCCTATTTCTACTAATTAATTTTTAACAATTTTGTGAATTGAGTCATAGCCTATGATTGAGTAGCATTTCATTATCATTCTCTCATTATTGTTTGCGTTATCATCATGCGAAGTGCCTGATACATGGAAATATTTCAATGACCCTATTTCTAAATATGTTTAGCATGTTAGGGTAAATCACTAGCCGTTAACTATTAAATATATCGTGTCGTTGAAATTCACTGTAATGTTTTAAATAATAACAATAGTTAAGCGGTAAGTAAACTTGATGCGGGCGGTGGAGCAGGGATAAGTTTCTAATAATAGTTAATGATGGCCTAATCGTACCCATTCATTCATAATTTTTTGCTAGGAGCAAGACCAATGTTTGAACTTTGTTTAAAATGTTTGAAGTGGAATTGTGTCGACCGGTGTTATATAACTAGCAGTGGCGTAGCAAGACGTTGATCACAAACTGGGACACCTGGGGCACTCAAATATTTCAGCGGGCCTGCTATGCAGAAATACTGAAGCGGTGGGGTCCTTACCGGAGCCTGGCCTCCCCCCCGAGAAATTCAATCAAAAAAGCGACCTAAATCAAAGGGTTCGTTATGCATATTGTCTCTGGACATTATGTATATTGTCCAATGAGAGAAGTATTATGCATATTGTCTCTGGACATTATGTATATTGTCCTATGAGAGAAGTATTATGCATATTGTCTGGACATTATGCATATTGACTCAGAAAATAGCATTATGCATATTGCCTAGGCATTATGCAAAATGGCCAATTTCTCATATTGCCCATAACATATATATATATATATATATATATCTGCAACGAATTGATTGAAGAAACTGCCGGGCGCAGAATGCTGATTTTTGGCATGTGGGAGTCTTTTGGCTATGGATACACCAAGTTTGCTCAGACTCAGACCGAATGTTGACTCATCATGGAATTATGACGTCATTGTCACCTTTTATAATTAGAAATTTCAGTTTTTCGACTATAACTCAGCCATTTTAGTGGATAGAAGGCTGAAATTTTAATATAATCTGTGTATATTAATATACCTCACATATGATGCAACTATCATCAAATGATGACTCATTACCTTGTTATGACGTCATCATTACACTTCAAAATTTTAAAAATTGTCAAATTTGGTGATTTTTCGTGCGATATCGATTATAACTGTAGGACAGGCCATAGCATTCTAATACACTAAGGCAATGGCGCAGACCTTTTTTTCTGGACCATGGATTGGTTAAACGAGCTAAGTGAATTTATCACTAATTATCAATTTAACATTTATTCGCTTTCTATTTGTCCACCACACTTACTAAAGTCATATCATTGAGCCCAAAAGGTTAAGAACTTAATAAATGAGCGATTATAATCATAATATTAATTGCAAACAAACAAATACATTCGAAATAGATTCATAGCACAGCACGGCAAGACTAACAATAGACACTAAGTAGGAATAATCATTATTGAAATGGTGAATTACATGAATTAAAATTAGTAAACTGAAGGATGTTATGAAGAGAAGATAATATTCTAAGATTAAGGAAGATCAAAACGTTGTTATTCCGTTAGACATCACTTCTCTTTCTTCATCCTTTATCCGGTCCTGCCACACCATTCCTACGAAAGAGAAGAATTATTATACTTCACAACAACACAATTCTCTCACACATATCAATCCATTTGTCATCAACTATGATTAAAATTAATACTAGTAATTTAGTACGAGTTGAACCGGGATAAAACTGTTTTCGAAGAACTTGAGAGTTAGCAATTTGATGAAAGTTTTATGGATAATACAAGTAGTAACGCAGTCGATAACAGCAATATATGGATACATACGTGACCCCTGTCTAATAAATCTACGATAATTTTTTGAGATGCCTTATCAGTTGTTAAATAGGTTAGATTTTTTGTATAAGAGAAAACTGCACACCCAGCCACGTTATTTAGGTACTCAATTTGTGAATTATTAAATACATTTCATTAAAATCCCTGCAAACTATTCAAATATTCTTCAAGAGCTATGACTACTGTTAATAGTAAAGTTGTTTCAGCTCTAAAAATACCTTCAGTGGGGATGCGGGCAGGCGTTATATCATGACCATTATCTCATTATTTTATAATATAATCAAGGCTGATAATTTGATATATAATTGGCTACAAACATTTAATTCACGCATTGAAGTCTCAATAACCATCAATATATTTTGAAATGCTGTATATCGACTCGATCTCTAGCAATAAATCATTGTACCTGAAATACAATGGGATACTGATCCCAAATGACAATATATGCGGTAGCTGAATATTGATGCGGGCGAGGAGATGAAACACGGTCCTAATTAAAAGTTCAATACTAGGATTATTGGATTGTTGTTTAATCGAAAAAAAAATTGAGATGATTGGATAATTCAAGTCGACGTTCACTATACAAATTTTAACAATAAGAAATATTATACAGTCAGGGTCGCTTATTGTGAACCACCAGGGGACCAACAAATCTGTTCATAATATACTTCATATTAAGCGAACTTGATTCAATACAAATCCTATCTAAAAGATGATATTGGGACCAGGAGGTTAGTTCATAATAAACGAATGTTTATATTAAGCGGGTTCATAATAAGCGACTATGACTGTAGTTTGAACTAAATATCTGACAATATAAGCCGAAATGATGTTTTATTCAGTTTTAATGGATCATTTTGTATTCGAACCTGTTAGTAAATATAGGTTTCTGAAATAATTATCTTAATTTTAAAAAAAATAGTTATTGGATACATGAGCTATCCAGGCGTTTCGTAGGTCGAGCGTCGAGGTCGCTAAGCTAAGAAAGAATATCTGAAAATGAACTAACTAAGAACTTATCTACCTTTTTTCGTTGTCAGTTATGCTCTTAGTAGAGTAGGCAGATTCCATCAGCAATCGTTCAGTGTAGTCCAAAGATAGTCTCTTAGGCTTGGAATTCCATTCAGAAAGATAGGAAGGGTAGTCGGGGAATATACTGGGTACTGAAGTTTCTTTAGAGCTATTCTATCCTGGAAACTGTAACAGTACGAATCCCGTCATTGTAGGCAATGGTTCTCTCGATGTCATCTGGTTTGAAATAATGTATACATATCTAAACGGTGTGTAGAAGTGTAAATGTGACAATCAGTTAATACGTATAACACATAAATGACAGAAACTTACTCACATTAGCGTGTTTACCTCCTCGTCTTTCCGTGGGTGTGGAATTACCCTAAACGATTCTTTGGGAAATGAAAAGCAGAGGGCTACTCTGCTCCACTATTATAATTGGACTTGCAGCCTGGAACAACACAGGACATGTCGTTCCGGAAGAGTAATAAAGATGGATGCTTATGTGGAGTGTTTCAGATCAACTTTGAGTCGTGTATAGGAAAAGACAGTGATTTGTAAAACTTCACAACAAGGTAGCAAATAAATATATAATTCATGTGGTTGATTTTAAAACAAAACAACTATGTAGTATGTTAATATATAAGCAATATGGTTGCTTAAAATAAGTTTAACCACAAATTCTCTATAGTGCCATCCTCGAACCAATTTGAAGAAAATCGATGCAGAATTAATGAAAAGGATCATTATATAATATACGAAGTTATATACCAGCATAACCTAACCATTTTCAGAAAAATTCTTTTAGCTCGTTTAACCAATCCATGGTCCAGAAAAAAAGGTCTGCGCCATTGCCTTAGTGTATTAGAATGCTATGGACAGGCATATCTAGTGATGTTATCTCCCTTATAATTAATCAATGTGACCCCAGGAGCCCAAACGGCGCCTCTGGTGGATACAAAGTGTCCCCCAGCCGCGCAGAGCAAGCAAGCAAAGCGGGCTTGCAGTATATAAATGCAACGAATTGATTGAAGAAACTACAACGCACAGAAAGTTGATTTTGGAATGTGGGAGTCGTTTGGCGATGGCTCCACTAAGTTCTAACAACAGACGAAAATGTTGAACCATCATGGAATTATGGCGTCAATGTCACCTTTTTGTTATTATAGAAATTTCAGTTTTTCGATTCTATCTCAACCATTTTCAGTGATAGAAGGCTGAATTTCTTTATTGGTAACAAAATACGAGATTGTCAAACAAATCAATCAAGGTATAAAACAATCAGAGATAGCAAAGAAAATCAATCTTAACAATTCAATTGTATGTCGAATTAAAAAAGATTGCGTTACGAAGGAATATGAATGTAGTTTATCAACTGTTGCTACGACGAGGAAAAGGATGTTTGATTTATTCGCTGTAGACAAGCATTGTTTGAGTGGTTTAAGATATATGCCGTCCAAGGCTGGTATGACAGGAAACATTTAATAATTTGAACTCGGGAATATTTTCAATATCGACGAGACAGGTCTGTTTTGGAAACTGCTTCCAGAACGAACACTTCAATTTAAAGGGATCGCTTGAAAATGAAGTAAGTATGCTAAAGATAGGATAACCGTTTTCGTATGAGCCAGTGCCCTGGATAACAAATTATCAATGATGGTAGTACTTTGAAAATCTTCCAAGCCAAGGTGTTTTTGCAATGCCAATATCTCACTCGATTGTCGGTCTAATTCGAAGGCGTGGATGGCTTCAAATTTATTTATTAACTTTATACGAAAACTTGATCGGAAAACGACAATCTCTAAACGGAAAATTACCGTAATTGTGGATAACTGTCCATCGTATCCACGAATTGAAAAGCTTGAGAGCATTAAATTAATATTAGTTCCCCTTAATACCACTGCGTTTAGATAGCCTATGAATGCGGGTGTGATCAAAAACATAAAGTACTTTTATAAGGTAGAAGTCGTACGACGGAGGATCGTTGCTATAGAGAACAAGAAATTTTAGTATCTATTTGTCACATGCCGTGTGTATTGTAAACAAATCTTGGGGGAAAGTGAACAAACAAACAATTGAGAACTGTTTTAAACACGTTGGATTTGTCGAGGATTAAACTTTTGTGTTTGAAAAAGGGACCACACATAACACTTTTGAGGATTCATACACAAAAATATCAGAATATTACCCAGAAGTAAATTTTAGCGATTACCTGGAGATTGATGATAATTTAACAACTACTGATACCATAACCGTTGAATCGATTATCAGCAAAATTCGAGGTGATGATTTTAGCGATCCGAGCGACGAGGAAAATAATGAGGAAGATAGAAGTATTGAACCAACATGTGAGTCAGCAGAAGCTGCATAGAAGCTGCATAAATTCTGAGGGCATTTGTAGAATGTCATGATGATGCTTCCAAGCCTCTTATATGTCTTTCTGAAATCGAAGACTATGTTACAGATGTCACAATTCGGAAACCTACCAAACAGATGTTGATTACCTCCTACAGTGTCAGCTAAAATATTTACTAATCACTACTCTTAATGTACGTGTATACTCTCATTATTTCTCATGTATACTCTTTCTTTTCATATCGACTCTCAATTATTCATTCGACAAGTGTATTTCTGTATTTCTAAATGATCTTGGATACTACTAATCATTAATATATACTAGTATTATTTTATGCTGTACTACATCTATAATTGAATACATACAGCTGGGATATTATATCCCTCAGTGATCGAAGACATTTCTCATTAATTAATGAAGTTCGCCTATTAGCAAAAATTATCAAGCAAAACCGAACTTGCTATTAAACAAACACTACGGTATCTCACTATGATACAGCTCTCATAAAAATGATTACACATCACCCTGTTATGGTGTCATCATTCCGCATCAAAAATTGAAAAATTGAGATTTTTTTGTTTTTCGAGTGATTTTGATTATAACAGTAAAAGACGTGTTTAGATATGTTATCCACCACATAATTAATCAATGTGAAGCTAGGCGCCCAAAGGACGCCTGCGGTGGACACATGTCTCCCAGCTGCGCAGCGCAAGCAAGCGAATCGCGTTTGTGGCTTGAATATTGAAAACATTCTCCAAATAAATAGGCTAGGATCCCACACTTAAATAAGTAGTCAGGATAACATACTAGGTATAATATTTGTATTACAGTGCGTTCTAAAATTATTGACACTATACTTTAACTAAACATGGAATTGGAAAGTGTATTATATTTTAAAATAAATTAAATTTATGTATTTTCCAATCGAGTTACACTGTCATCCATGTGATTAACCAACAACTTTTTTAGAATGTAAACCCATTTTTGTCTTAGTTTTTGTCAAAATCTCTAACACTATTTGCACAGTGCAGGGTATCTGCGGCATTTGTCCCGGATTCTTTTCTTTGCCCCTTCCTCGCCACGGGCTTGAAAAATTCAGCGGCCGTATCCACTAAGAACTTAAGATCTTAATGCTTAAGTTTTAAGTTCGATCTTAAGTCGTATCCACCAAGATTGGTATTCTCTAAGATTTAAGTTCGATCTTAAGACCGAACTTTAGACCGAACTTTAAGCAACCTAGGGAGGTGTCTTAAGTATTGTAATTGATTTGATTGTCACTAATTACTCCATAATTGTTGTTCAAACTTACTTCTATCGAACATTGAATCTTGTTAGATTGATATCAGACATATTTTTTGAACATTTCTCTTATTGTGTGTAACATCCCAATATCTATCACATGCTATAATTCGTGGCAAATTCTTCTTGGGTTTGTATGAATAAACAAATATACATTCTTTGATTATATAATATTATACTCATTCTAATATGCGTAATTATAGAGACAGGCTTTATACATTGATTCACATGACTGATAATAATCACTTTGATCCTATTTTCCTATTTACAATGATTTTTCCAACAGTCTATGACGTTTCAATCTATAATAATCCCTCTGTTCTTCTATCAACTGTAGCTGTGCTGAAAATACAGCCATCTGTTGAAACAAAACTTCTTGCTGTTATGGAAGTAAGTCTGCAGTTGTCTTCTACCTGTCCAGCAGTGTTCGTACCCCTTCCAGTCTTCCTGGCTTCCCTCCAGATTTGCTTTCTCCTTTTGTTTTTGTCAGCAGAATTTCCTGGGCCTCTCAAAATATCACCTGCTGATTCAATTTCATCAATAAGACTGCACTCTTCTTCTCTGGTCCAATTTGCTTTGCGGGATTGGTCCATTTGTTTCGGTATTATTAATGCAAGTACTCAGCAGCAATTTATATATACGAAAGGACGCCGACTTACCATAATCACTAATGACACCAATTATTTTCCTAAAACAAATTTAGGCAGAAATTTTAACGTCGATAGAGTTCAATTTATTGTACTCAATCATATCCAGTGTTTATATTTTGTTATAGAGAGGTTTTCATGTCACAAAATACAAAGACACTTGTTATTTATATGTTTTGTTTAATATAATATTATGAATTCATGAGATACAACTTAAGCTCTTTGATAGCTCTTCCTTTGATATTGACTGTAGAATAATTATAGATTACATAGTACATAAAACATTGAATTTTCATAATAGAATTCAAAGTCAAAACAAAGATTTACCAACAGATATTGTAAGAGAGTCGCCAGGCATTCAAGGCGATACAACTACATAGATAGAAGCTATGTCTTACAAGAGTGGGTTAAGCAATCTTCTTTGCTCCAAATATTGACATTAATTGCCTCAATTTTGCTCAAAAAGAAGAAATATAGTTTATTTTACTAGATCAATAATAAATGACTACTTACCATTACTAATATTATATTTCAGTTTTGTATTTGATTAGTATAATGCTATATTCTAATAATATTAACCCTAACGTTATTTTTAAGTTCGATCTTAAGATCGATCTTAAGTTCAATCTTAATTCTTAGTGAATAGCTCTAAGTTTGGTCTTAAGATCGATCTTAAGACTTAAGATCGATCTAGTGCTTAAGATCTTAGTGAATACGGCTGCAGGTGACCGCCTCAGCTACAAGTACAGCAATATTTTTTTCAATTCAGCTTAATTCAAGTTATGAAATAACTAAGTATGTATATGAGGGTCGTTCAATAAGTTTTAGAATCACTACTATCTTCTAATTTATTATACACCAATATATTTTATTTCTACAGTGCACTATGTAGAACGAATCCAGTTAAAATATCCAAGATTTTACTCTATTATTACGTTACATACTTCACACTATATACTTGTCACTTCGCTTTCACTACTTGTCACATCGCTTTCACATCCAAAAAGTTAGAAGAAAATAATTAAGAATGAGCGGAGAATGTAATGGATGAAATAATGCTTCATTTAGACATAAGCAGGGGAGCTGCAACTTTCCTTACCAATAAATGTTCATGAGTAATGGTGTGTAGGCTCAGGAGAGCATGAGCCTACACACCATTACTCATGAACATTTATTGGTAAGGAAAGTTGCAGCTCGTTGGATTCCACATAAACTTTCAGAAGAGCAAAAAACAGTCAGAGTGGATTGCAATTTCATGATCAAAAAATTTAATCATGGTCGGTCAAAGCAATTGAATATATCGATAACGGGTGATGAAACCTGGATATATCAATATGACCCAGAAACCAAGCAGCAATCTTCAGTTTGGATATTCACAGATGATGACACTCCTCAGAAATTGAGGCGTGCACGCCGTGGCAACAAGCAAATGGTGGCCAGTTTTATCTCTAATAAGGGTCACGTTGCTACAATTCTGCTTAAAGAACAGAAGACCGTTACTGCGAGTTGGTATATTAACATATGCATACCCCAGGTGATAGAAAAGTGGAGCATTTTGCATCCAAAAGCCTGCCTGACTTCACTTCAATGGCACCATGACAATGCAAGTGCTCACAAAGTTGCCTTGACAATGGATTATTTTTCAGAAAATGGTATTAAATTGATTCCACATCCAGCATATCCCCCAGATTTGGCACCGTGTGACTTTTTTCTCTTCCCTAAACTCAAAAAGAGGATCAAAGGGATTCATTATAACAGCTCAGAAGAGACAACAATGGCTTATAGGGAGGCTCTCCTAGACCTAGTCAAAGAAGACTGGGAAAATTGTTTTCAAAATTGGTTTAGAAGGATGACTTTATGTATATAGTCATCTGGTGAATATTTTGAGAAACTGTAAAAAAGTTAGCCATTTCCTATTATTCATTCATATAGATTCTAAAAACTTATTGAACGACCCTCATATATATTGTAGTTGTGCTTTTGTTCAAAGGACTTATCAAGATAGAGGCACTGAAAGTCAGAATGTATATAGATGATTACACTACAAAATCAAATTTCTCGAGAGAAAATCAATTTGAGACAAAATCCTGACAAGTAGCACAAATTAGTTGTTAAACTTTACTTTGAACAATTTAAGTTCAAAATGGGAATCACGCCCCTCTAGAGGGGTGTGATTGAGATCGGAAGAGAATAACAATAAGAAAAGTGGAATTTCCTAAAAACCTGAAAAATGACGTTTCAATGCTTTGGAGAGACACCAATGAATTATGTTAATTTTTAGAAAGTATATATGTAGGTGTTTACAGAAAAACATTTCATTGATCGTTTAAATCATTTGCTCTAGATATGCCGCCCTCCGTCTGGGATCAGAAACCTCTAAAAATATACTCTAATCATTTTCTAAAATAATTTGTCAACCGAAATAATACCATTATTTGATCTACTGTGCGACATAAAAGATGCTTAAAATCATGGTAACTATAGATTTGTCAAAGTACAAAGGTTTTCAAAGTGAGGGACTTGACTTTTCGATTTTCCACAATACTCAGTAGAAATTTGTCTAATTTGTCCACAAAGCCTTTCCCTAGCATATTTTGCATTTTAAACGCAATCAATTCATTATATCGTATAGACCAATCATGATTAATAGTTACAAGCGCGCTTCGCTTGCTTGCGCTGCGCGGCTGGCGGACACTTTGTGTCCACCGGAGGCTCCCTTCGGTCGCCTGGAGGTGACATTGGTAAATTATAAGGGAGATATAATCTCTAAATATGTCCATCTTAGTTTTAACATCGATATCACTCGAAAAAACATCAAATTTGTCAATTTTTAAAATTTTGATGAGTAATGATGACGTCATAGCAAAGTGATGAGTCATCATTTTTAGATGATAGTTGCATCATATGTGAGACGTGTTAGTATACAGATATATATATATATATATATTTATATATATATATATATATATATATATATATATATATATATATATATATATATATATCTGTAACGAATTGATTGAAGAAACTGCCGGGCGCAGAAGGCTGATTCTTGGCATGTGGGAGTCTTTTGGCTATGGCTCCAGTAAGTTCTGAGTTCAGAGCAAAAGGTCGACTCATCATGGAATTATGACGTCATTGTCACATTTTTAAAAGTTAAGCAACACAGTTATTCGGGCATAACTCAGCCATTATAGGAGATAGAAGGCTGAAATTTTAATAGAATCTGTATACTAACATACATCAAATATGATGCGACTTTCAAAAAAATGATGACTCATCACTTTGTTATGACGTCATCATTACGCATCAAAAATTTTAAAATTGACAAATTTGGTGATTTTTCGAGTGAAATCGTTTTAACACTAAGATGGACATATTTAGAGATGTTATCTCCATTATAATTAACCAATGTCACCTCCAGGCGACCGAAGGGATCCTCCGGCGGACACGAAGTGTCCGCCAGCCGCGCAGCGCAAGCAAGCGAACCGCGCTTGTATATATTAAATGGAGTTATACAATCTGCTACTGCCACTATTAAAGCTCCTTTTACACTATCGACAAACTGAAGACCGTGAATTGGGTTAAGGATAACTTTTAACAAAAACTGGTAATGATCAATACCAAAACGATTTAGTTAATTTGGTTTTCATGAATATCTTCAACTTGTTTAGGAGGTTATCAATATCATTAAAACAAGCACGCTTCGTTTGCATGTGCTGCGGGGCTGGCAGACACTTTGTGTCGCCGGAGGCGCCCTTTTGGCGCCTGTGGTCACCATTGATTAATTATATGGGAGATAACATCTCTAACTACGTCTGTCTTACTGTTATAATCGAAATCGCACGAAAAATCACCAAATTTGTCAATTTTTAAAATTTGATGCGAAATGATGAAGTCATAACAAAGTGATGAGTCAAAATTTTTTGATGATAGTTGAATCATATGTGAGGTATATTAATATACACATTCTATCAAAATTTCAGCTTTCTATCACTTAAGGTGAGGCTAATCTCAAAATTGGAAATTTGGGATGAATATTAGATTTGTTTTAAATTGATATATTTCTATAGTCTGATATCCGAACTAGAGTTTTTAAGAAAAATTTCCATTATTCATGTGATTATATGGCCTCGGCATTTTATAATTTTGTACAAAAATTGCAAAAAATGTTTTTCTTTTAATTTTTACGACTGAGGTACATTGTGTCACAAAGTTATAAGGTTGTAGTAGAGATAGAGCTTAGCTCTTTGTTTTTATATTGATAGTAGTGTTGCACACACAATTTAAAATTATTTAGCAGTCTTTATTCAGTGTTAAAGCATTATAGAATTTTGACAATACTCAGAAATATTTCAATGCAACGTGGTGATTAAATAATTTCAAAATTAAAAAATATAAAAATGTCTTTCAATGTCATCAAAATAATTTTAAATTACTCCCTATTGAATATGCTTCATAACGCAATTTAGATCTCGTCTCTATCTATTCTAGAAGTTTCTAAAATCTTGACATTATGACTGACTCGATGATACTATGAATTCAGCATCCAAGTCGCTTTTATAGTATAACTAGCTACCGCAGTCTTCAAGTTCAACGGTCGCAGATTCAAATAAATCAATTACATTCTCCTTTTTCAGGATTTGGGTATATCGAGTGTTTGGTGTACGCAAGCCTTTGTGCTCCATAAATTGGCATATTGTGTGCAATTGATCATTTGTCAAGTTAAGTTCTCGTTGAAGTTGTATAATTTCATCTCGAGTAACAATATTATTTTCATTAGCTTCATTCCGCTTGAGAACTTTGACCTTCATCGGCATATTTCCATAACCAAGAAGTGGTATTACATCGGACATCGAAGAAGCTGCTCGTTGACGTAGCATAGTCGATACAACTGTATCGCTAAGCCCTTTTCGATTTAATGTACCGACAATATTTTGCACGGAGTTACGCTTTATGCATATACGAATTTTCTTTATGGACGAGTACTTTCGACACTTAACTGGTGTTTGCCTATTCTAAGTGTTTTGATTATCTCGCGCAAATGGATTTGTGTCAATGATTGAATTTCCTGCTTTGCGTTTAACGCCTTTTTGACTCTTGCATATTTTGCAAACAATGCAATAATCGGAATTGTGCTGCCTCTTTATCCATATTGGAGATGTCTCAAGGAGAACACCACTAGGCTTTGACTTTCTAGCACAAATTTCGAGTTTATGAAGATCAGATACACATGATTTGCACAATACACATGGAAAGAAAGGGATAATCTCTGGAGTATATGCTATTTCCTTTTCAATATCGATATCGTACCATGACTTTATTTTCGATATATGGAATATAATCTCAACTGATTGTAGTTTTAAAATTTTAGAAGAACATAGTCGACAAACATTTTCACTGATTCTAAATGATATGATGACATTGTGATACAAAGTGGATTAATATGTGTGTATTTTAGTGAAATAAACTAATTTATTTGAGTTTTATTTCAGAAAGTACAAAAGATCAAATGGGTGGGTGAAGAAATTCACAGACTAATAAATATTCTGCAGAGCGTAAATATTTAATCGAATTTTATAAGAATTCTAAAACATGATAAATACAGATAATTAGACCATGATTAAGTAATACATACTTGTGCGTACCCTAGAAAAATTCAGAACAATAATCTTTTGAAATTAGAAAACAGATTAAATATAATTCGATCATTTTCTACTGACTGAACTTTGTACCGATATGGCTAGTTATTCAATAAATCTCAATGAAAAATTACATAAATATACAAATATCATGCTTTTAAGACTTGTGGCTTTCGAATTAATAATGGAAAAAGAAACAAATCAACGAACTGATAATTCTGTTTTTATAGTAAATGCAACAATAACTGGATATATACCAAATAATATATATGTATAATGGAAGTCAAACATTTTTTAAAAAAAGGGGGTAATTATCATGTCCAATACCATGCGAATAGTTACTATTAATTGAAGTAAAACATATTATAAGGTCTTAAATTAATATATAACAATTAATCATGATTGGTCTATACGATATAATGAATTGATTGCGTTTAAATATGCAAAATATGCTAGGGAAAGGCTTTGTGGACAAATTTCTGTTGAGTATTGTGGAAAATCGTAAAGTCAAGTCCCTAATTCAGAAAACTTTTAAACTTTGATAAATATATAGTTACAATGATTTTAAACATCATTTATGTCGCACAGTAGATCAAATAATGGAATTATTTCGGTTGACAATTTTTTAGACAATTTTTTAAATTTTTTAGAAAAATATTAAAGCATAGCCTACTGTATATATAGCCTCACAGTAACTTGCGGATTTGGGACTAGGGATGCAGTAGAAGATGGTTGAACTAATACATGAGCTGCCTTAAATCATTAACAAAGCACAATAGAGCATTTGAATGTATTACCAGCATATATCAATATGGTGTCAAAGTACCCATATCCGTTGTTAAAATTTTGATTAGAGACACCATATAGTTGCTCAATAGGCTATATTTGTGACAAATTTTGTGATTTTCAGAGGCAGTTTAGGGGCACTTCTAGGTGTTTTTATTATAGAACTGAGCATAGAACTGAGATGTGAATGGGGTAATATGAAAAATTTGCATTTGTTTCATGGAATGTTGCTACATTCCAGTGATGCTATGGAAACGTGTTTTGGTCAGTTGGGGTTATATCTTGAAAACATCTTGAAAACAAAGTTACACATTCAAATGTAATTCCATTTGATAGCGAATATACTACCTCCTTAGCGATAATATGATTTCGGCCTCAAAATTCAATGGTTTATGAGATATTTGACAATGTATCATATTGGTCACATTTGGTAATTTGTCGAATATCTCGTAAACAATCGAATTTAGAAGTCGAAATTATATTATCGTTTAATAGGAAGTAGTCTATTTGCTATCAAATGGAATTAAATTTGAATGTCTAGTTATCGCGGTTTTCAAGATATAACCACAACTGAGCAAAACACGTTTCCATAGCAACAATGGAATGTAGCAACATCCCATGAAAAATTCCAAATTTTTCGTATTTATCCATTCTCATCTCAGTTCTACTATGGGAAAAATATTATAATAAAAACACTTAGAAGTGCCCTTAAACAGCCTCAGAAAATCACAAAATTTGTCACAAATATAGCCTATTGCGCAACCATATGGTGACTAATCTACAATTTAACAACGGAAATGGGTACTTTGACTCCATATTGATATATGCTGGTAATACATTCCAAAGCTCTATTGTGCTTTGCTAATGATTTAAGGCAGCTCATGTATTAGTTCAACCATCTTCTACCGCATCCCTAGTCCCAAATCCGCAATTTACTCTGAGGCCTCATATATAGTAGGCTATGCCTCAAGTTACTGTGAGGCCTGTTTCATGGTAACTTGACACGGACCATGGATATTCAGTATCTATGGTAACTTGACACTATTAATATATGCTATAGCACAACGTCCACTATAAACAAGATTGGAAAATAAAAATTTTTATTGAAAGCAATTCCAATGAATACAAACTAAGTACAATCAGGAGTATAATTTCAGGAATTACTGTCACTAATTTGAAAGATATTTTTGTTCAATATTTTTGTAATAATTTGTATTATATACAAGCGCGCTTCGCTTGCTTGTGCTGCACGGCTGGCGGATACTTTGTGACCACCGGAGGCGCCCTTTGGACGCCTGGGGTCACATTGATTAATTATAACGGGGATAACATCACTAAATACTTTTGTCCTACTGTTATAATCGATTATGCACGAAAAATCACCAAATTTACCTATTTTTAAAATTTTGATGCGTAATGATGACGTCATAACAGTGATGAGCCATCATTTTTTGATGATATGGTGTATCAAATATGAATAATATTGATATACACATTCTATTAAAATTTCAGTCTTCTATCACTTAAAATGGTTATAGTCGAAAAACTGAAATTTCTAAATATAGAAAAGGTGACTACATCATAATTCCATGATGAGTCGACATTTTGTCTGAGCTCAGAACTTACTAGAGCCATAGCTAAAAGACTCCCACATGCCAAAAATGGCTGTTTCTTCAATCAATTCGTTACATATATATATATATATATATATACAAGGATATAGCCTTACTATTAAAACTCGATTAATGTTTGATTGTTCGTTTGTTTGTTTGTGTATACAGTGGAGTTCGCATATTAGCAACTCCCTTATTAGCAATATTGTTCTATTAACAACTAATCTTCGGGTCCCAGTTGAAGATTTTGTATTAATTCTGTTCTCCTATCAGCAATTTCGCGTTTTAGCAACCATTTTGTTAGCAAAACTGGAGTTGCTAATAAGTGAATTCCACTGTATATGTTTATATATATATATATATATATATATATATCTGTAAAGAATTGATTGAAGAAACTGCCAGGCGCAGAAAGCTGATTTTTGGCATGTGGAAGTCATTTGGCTATGGCTCCACTAAGTTCTGAGCTCAGAGCAAAATGTGGACTCATCATGTAATTATGACGTCATTGTTATATTTTTAAAAGTTAAGCAATACAGTTATTCGAGCATAACTCACTCATTATAGGAGATAGAAGGCAGAAATTTTAATAGAATATGTATATTAATATATCTCATATATGGCACAACTATCATCAACAAATAATGACTCATCACTTTGTTATGACGTCATCATTACTCATTAAAATTTTAAAAATTGATAAATTTGGTGAATTTTCGTGCGATATAGATTATAACAGTAGGACAGACGTATTTAGAGATGTTTTTTCCATTATAATTAATTAATGGTGACTACAGGCGCCCAAAGGGCGCCTCCGGTGGACACAAGGTGTCCGCCAGCCGCGCTGCGCAAGCAAGCGAAGCGCGCTTGTATATATATATAGATTAATCGAGTTTTAGTTTTAAGGATTGATCATTTTGGATAATATATTTATGTTCTTTTCATAATATACAAGCGCGCTTCGCTTGCTTGCGCTGCGCGGCTGGCGGACACTTAGTGTCCGCCGGAGGCTCCCTTCGGTCGCCTGGAGGTGACATTGGTTAATTATAAGGGAGATAACATCTCTAAATATGTCCATCTTAGTGGTCAACCGATTTCACTGGAAAAATCACCAAATTTGTCAATTTTAAAATTTTTGATGCGTAATGATGACGTCATAACAAAGTGATGAATCATCATTTTTTGATGAAAGTCGCACCATATGTGAGGTATGTTAGTATACAGATTCTATTAAAATTTCAGCCTTCTATCTCCTATAATGGCTGAGTTATGCCCGAATAACTGTGTTGCTTAACTTCTAAAATGTGACAATGACGTCATAATTCCATGATGAGTCGACATTTTGCTCTGAACTCAGAACTTACTGGAGCCATAGCCAAAAGACTCCCACATGCCAAAAATCAGCCTTCTGCGGCCGGCAGTTTCTTCAATCAATTCGTTACAGATATAGATATAGATATATATATATACAAGCGCGCTTCGCGCTTGCTTGCGCTGCGCGACTGGCGGACAGTTTGTGTCCGCCGGAGGCTCCCTTCGGTCGCCTGGAGTCACATTGGTTAATTATAAGGGAGATAACATCTCTAAATATGTCTGTTCTACTGTGCTAATCGATATCACTCGAAAAATCACCAAATTTGTCAATTTTAAAATTATTGATGCGTAATGATAACGTCATAACAAAGTGATGAGTCATCATTTTTTGATGAAATCATATGTGAGGTATGTTAGTATACAGATTCTATTAAAATTTCAGCCTTCTATCTCCTATAATGGCTGAGTTATGCCCGAATAACTGTGTTGCTTAACTTTTAAAAATGTGACAATGACGTCATAATTCCATGAGGTCTCACTATCCTTATGTGCTACTCGTAAATAATAATAAAAAGGTTCTTAGTAGTAGCTCGTTGAATTGCCTTCGAATCAATTGTACATTAGAAAGTGAGCTCGTCCCATGCCACATTGATGTGTATTAAGTTGCTTATGGTTACAAATTTTAAAATTATAAACTTTATTCATAGCCTACTCTAAGGCTTCACAGTAACTAATAAATATTTGACCAAGGATGCACAATTCGAGGTAATATATTAAATAACCACGATATTTTTCCATAATAATGAATTTTAAAATTAACCATTTATAATTAACCAAAGTTTTAAACATGGCTTGATATGTATATACTCATACAGGGTGGCTCATAAGTTCTGTGACAAGCTTCATTAGATACAAGCGCTCAGAACTTGCTGGAGCCATAGCCAATAAGCTCTCACATGCCAAAAATCAGCTTTCTGGGCCTACAGTTGCTTCAATCAATTCGTTACAGAGAGATATATATATATACATACATTTATACAAACACATTAATCGAGTTTTAATAGTAAGGATAAAATTTCTTATACTCAAACAATCCTATTATGGTCTTTATAGAGTCTAAATCGAATATTCTCAATGATTTTAGAAGACTTTTCCAGTTTAAGACCTGGAACTGTGTTTTGTATGGTGATTTTTATGGTGAAAAAATGTGTCCTGGCACGCAGCGAAAATGGAGTATCAGGACCCACTGCTTTTCAAATGATCTTTCTAGTCTTCAAATTCTACGAAAAATTGGCTCACACATTTCCCTCGAACACTCTAAATTTGTAGAAATATAGGATGTTTATATCAGTACATATTGAGAACCATTGGATCAGATTTTGGGGATGTGAAAAAATGTACCTAATTTGATCTCGTGAAATAATAACTTTCTCTCGTTTCTGATAATGAATTCAATGGATTTATGAAATATTTCCATGGTGAATGAAAGGTGTCTGGTGCTAAATCGTCATAGGACATCGATTATGAAGACATTTTTTACAAAAGTAGCGACCTTTATTCTCGACTTTCGCTGCGTGCCAGGACACATTTCCCCCCCATAAAACTCACCATATAAAACACAGTTGCAGGTCTTAGACTCGATAAATCTATTAAAATAATTGAGAATATTCGAATTACAATCTCTATAAAGATCACAATAACAATATTATTTGAGTATAAATCATTTTATACATAATGAAGCTTGTATCAGAACTTATGAGCCACCCTGTAATGTAATTTTTTATTTGGATTTTATATACTCGATGCCTCTACCTGATTCTTATCTTGCTTTTTTGGTTGTAACCAATGAGTTTTCCAATTTTTGTTAGCTACAAATTATATCATGCCCAGCAATTGCTCTTCCTCTGGCTGTAGAAGTAACTATAATAAAGACGAGCGTATTCCTGTATTGAAATTGCCACAAACACCAGATCAACTTAGACATGCTTGGCTCAGAGCTCTCCATAGGGATGATATTGATAAGCTCAAGGTAGTATACGTTTGCGTGAAGCACTTTAGAGATGAAGATGTTGAATATACGCACAGAGTACCGAATGGAGACGTGAGTTATCAGGAAATTCCGTGAAGCAAACTGAAGCTGAAAGAAGGTACGGTGCCATCTATCCTGCCAAGGTGTCCAGCATATTATTCCTCACACTCCGCAACCAAACACAGTCGTATGTTTCGTGACTCTAAGGATGATGAACTGTTCAATCAAGCATTGACTCTCAGTCTGAGGTTAGAAAATGAAGATAATGAAAGGTTCGTGGTTAAAAGCTTCCTGGATTTACAAGATAAATTACCCTCTCTATCTATTCCTAAAACTTGGTTACTTTGGTACCCAGATGGGAGTACTTTAATTTTTATGCGTCCTAATTCAGAAAATTGTAAAATTCGTGTAGCTGTCTACCTATTGGTAGAATTTGATTTGTCCATAAAAGCCTATCGTAAGGGTGAAAATGTTCCCATCTCCCAATTTTTTCTAAGGGATACCCGACAACTCGAATTGATTCTGGATGAAATTTCTAGTCCACTATATAGCAGTACCCACACTAAGGATACCGTTACCGATTCTTCTAACGCGTCTCATATTGCATCCGCAGAAAGTCATATACAGCACATTATTGATAACATCCATGATTCCATCTCAGATGACAAATTGCATGATTGTCCCGAAGTTTCTAGGCTCCAATTCATTCCATGTCAGCTTCAAAATAGCCTTGTACCGAAAAACAGGCGGAGATATAACAAACTGACGCAAATATTGGCCCTAAAGCACATCTGATTTCGCCTGCTTGCTATAAGTATCTTCAGAGCATGTCTTCTTTATCTCTCCCACATTTCAATACTTTAGAAAAATTGTATTCGTCTTTTGGGCTTGAAAACGATTTTCTTCATTTCTTAAGGAGCTACTCAATCGTTTTCTCTTGAGCGGAAGCATGTTATTATCCAAATGGATGAAATACATGTCAAATCAGATATCTCTTACAAAGGAGGCAAACAAGACCATTTCTAATAAAGACTAGACACCATGATAGCGAATGCAGTTTGGTAGGATCATAGGGATCGAGGTTTCCGCTCTTCTATTAAAGATGTTTAACATTGCGGGTTATTCGTTCATATTATCTCTACCGACAACTTTCCACTTAATGTGAAACTTTTCAATTTGTGTAAACTGGAGACCCGAGTACCCCATCCTTGTGATATAAACAGAAGTCTTTTTCTAACTTTTGATTTCGTGCATATCCTGAAAACTATTCGTATTAATTGGTTGAATAAAAAATCTGATAGTAAACCTTTTCATATCCTGATTTAGATTGTATTGCCATTGACTGATGTGTTTACCCCTTGAACTTATCGTATGCTTCTTTTCGTGATATCCGTATCCTTTATAATTCTGAGAGAAATAGTTTGGCAAAACTAGCTCCAAGTTTGACCTTAATCATGTTATCCTTCCTGTATCGAACGTCAAAATGTTAAGTTGGTGCGAAAAATAGTTCATGAATCCACCATTTCTGCTTTGGCTATTCAGAACGACCAACGCGGTTCAGCTTTTAAATCAAACACTTCAGTCTTCGTTGGGATTCTATTGTCTCTGTGAAAAATCTTTGGCGGTGTACCGTATAAACATGTGCGTTTGAATGACCCGATGTCTAAGCCTTTGACGTTTAATGATGAGCGATTTACTTTTCTAAATTGGATCGTTTATTGGTTGGATGATTTTAGCCTATCGATGATTGTAGTATATTTAAAGTAACTACTTCCTTTATTTTATTTTATCTTAGTAGTGATTCAGAAGTCAAGTAGAAGTTCAGTAGACTTTTAGTGACGTTTAATAGAGATCGATAGCTTAGCCATTAGATTTTGATGTTTTGTGACTTGTATTGCAATACGTATGGGATGTTATTCACTAGTTTATCTAAATATTATTAAATCAAATCTTTATACTTCTAATTCACAATTTATAATTAATTTTGTATAAATACAAGCGCGCTTCGCTTGCTTGAGCTGCGCGGCATGCGGACAATTAGTGTCCACAGAGTCGCACTGCGGGAGCTTGGAATTACTCAATCCAGTCTATTTTGTTCATTTATATTTATATTTCAAACAAAGGTTACCAAATTATTTATCATATCGATCAAGAAATATAATATCCGAATTCTACACAACTAAACCCTATGTCAACCGTTGGAGGCTTACCATATTTTTGTAATTCGTTTACTTTATGTACCTATTGTAAACAAAAGTAAATAAATATTTTATCATATTGTCCTGAAAATATGATATTCGAAATCTACACCCCTGAAAACCCCATGTCAACCGTTGAGAGTAAGTTTCTAGCTTAATTTTGAGATTTGTTTACTTTATGCATCTAATGTAAACAAAAGTAAACAAATAATTTATCAAATAGACCTGAAAATCTGATATTCGACATGGCAGCGCCATGTTTTATCGGCAGTGGGTGTCCATTTATAGAGGGATATATATTGTACAATATGATAAAACAGGACGCAGTGGGTGTCTGGACACCCAGGACACCCCCGGTGGCGCCGGCCCTGTTCGAATTCTACACCCCTAAAAACCCCATGTCACCGGTTGGTATATTTTCGCATATTTTCCAAAATTCATCAAATGGTGTGAAAATATGTATATAAAGGTGTGAAAATGCACACATCATCTTTTTTTATTGCTATTGCTATACATTATGATACATTTAAGACATCAAACATAAGTTGTGGCTTTGTAAAGTATTAATAACAATGACAATCTATTGTAGTACCGTACAATGATTTCCATTGTGATAGTGTAGTAGTCGCATATATTGTATAGAAAAGGTGTGAAAAATTGTTTTCCATTTTTTTGTAGTGTTAAAATTTCGATCTTAGAACTTAATCGTAGTCATATCGTTTGACACTTACATGCCAATTTTTATATTCCTACGACTTGCCAATTCTTCAATCAATTCGGACAAACACACAAAATAAAAATCCCTGCGTTTTATTATATAAGATAACAAAAGGGAGGGAATTTTATCAAACCAGTTTGAATTAAATGAATGTAGAATCAAAAATCGACCGCAATCATTTCCTGCATTTAGTTCAACCTGTATTCAATTAATATGATGTTTGTGATAGTTACCTCGACTTGTGAATCCATGGTCAAATATTCATTAGTTACTGTGAGGTCTTATATAGAATAGGCTATGCTTGAATCTATTCTCTCATTTGAATGTTTCCAAAACTGTGATCGGAGACCCAAAAAGCGAAGCATTATAATAATTGGGATCATTAACCTTCTTAAAAGCTCAAATGGCTTAAAAAGATTGGGGAACATTCGTATTATCAACAAACGATAACATTAAATCCTATTTATGCTTGAGGCTTTAATAATTACAAGCCCACTTCGCTTGCTTACGCTGCGCTGCTTGCAGACACTTTTTATCCGCCGGAGGCGCCCTACAAGCGCCTAGGCTAATATTGATCAATTATATGGTAGATAACATGTCTAAATACGTCTGTCTTACTGTTATAATCGAGAACACTCGAAAAATCACAAAATTTGTCAATAATTAAATCTTTGAAGCGCAATGATGACGTTATTAACAGAGTGAAGAGTCATTTTTTGACGATACTTATATCACATGTGAAGAATATTAATATACACATAACATATCCAATTAAAAAGTCAGCCTTGTATCACCTAAAATGGCTGAGTTGTTATAATCGAAACACTGAAATTTCTAAAAATAAAAAAAAGTGACAATGACGTCATGATTCTATGATGAGTCGACATTTTCGCCTGTGGTCAGAACTTAGTGGAGCCACAGCCAAAAGACTTCTAAGTTTGAGCAGAGAGCCGTAGTAAAGTTCCTGGATAGCGAAGGCGAGAAGGCTTCCAACATAGTAAAACGGCTGGGAGCTGTTTACGGTAATGCGAAAACAGTCATATATGACTGTGTTGAATGTAATCGTTTCGGCTGAATAAGCCTTGAAGATGACAAACGGAGCGGTCGTCAAATAACCTCGGTCACTCAGCAAAACATCAATCAAGTAGATGAAATGATTCAAGCAGATCGAAGAATCACTTTGGATCTTTTGAAGGAGTATAGGGATATCAAGGCCTAGTGTTGTTAAATTTTGCACGAAGTCTTAGGATATAATAAAGTATTTGCTAGATGGGTGCCTAAAATGTTTACAATGACCAGAAACGTGCCCGCTTGGAAATAAGTGAGGATATGCGTCGACGATATAACGCCGAGAAGAAGAAGTTTCTCGACCGAATAGTTAGTATTGACGAAACTTTGATTTAGTTATATGATCCAGAGACAAAATTCTCATTTGAAGCACACCAGCAGTCCTCCCCAGAAGAAGTTTAGAGTTGATAAAACGTAACAGAACGTCAAAGCATCCGTATTCTGGGATATTCAAGGAGTTATACTCGTAGACTACTTGCCAAAGGGACAAACAATCAACAGAGACTACTTCATCAACATTTTAACATAGAAATCACACCCTGCTATTAAAGAAAAACAGAGTGGAAAGATCAGGAAGGTTATTTTGCTCCACATGGATATTACAAGACCACATACTGCACACAAGTCAAACGTAAAGATTCATGAACGAGGCTATGAAATACTACCCATCCACCATATTCACCTGATCTAGCACTTAGCGACTTTGCACTATTCCGTACACGGAAAAAGAATATTAAATTCCATTTATAAATTTCCTGTAATAAGTTCGGGAACTCTTCTACCCCCCGGATATATAAACATTAATTTTTTAATAGCAAGGATATTGATATCGCGGTCGTTTATTTAGTATATTAGGTATACTATAAAATATTCTGATTTTTAATTTAGGATTCAAAAATACGTACGTATATTTAACTTTGATCAAATTTGGTTGAAGGTACATGTCTTGGATCAATTAGAAATACCATTACATACATGCAAACTTGAGCCATAATAAAAGCGGGATGCAGCGTTTAATCACATTTCATAAAACCAATCACATTTCATAAAACCTTTGTGTATATTCGATCAATTACTAATACATCCCAACTGAATTACATCTTGAATAGATTGCAAAATCAAAGATTAAAGCATGCTCACTCTGGTAACTAGCAGGAGGGTAAACGTCAGAATTTAACTGAATGTCAACTTTGCCAACCTACAACTGCCATGATATTTGGAATTTTCTTACCAATTTTAAACTGCATAAACGTCGGTTATTCAGAAAAATGAGTGCAAGCTCGCGAATTATAATTTTGAGTGGGATTACTAAATTACTGGTTGAGGCTGTGCTTGGTTTGATTATAAAATTTTAACAACTAAAAGGTAAAAGAAATATAATTTTAATATATATTCATAAACGTCGGTCCTCCTCTTTCCAAAAACATCGAATTTATCCAAATCGGATATTGGTAAAATTCTCAAATTTACACTTCAAGTGTGCTCGCCCGAATACTAAGCCAACTTAACACAGGTATTTCAACAGAAAACTAAATTATAAATATTATATCAAAAAAATAACCTACACAGAATAACAATCTAAAATTATTCAATATTTATGAAATATTGCGAAATAATTTATATAATTGAAACGAATTAAAAGGGGTAATAAAAAAATCGAATAATAGATTGTCAACTAACTTCCCAAGATGGCCTAACTTCAATACTAGGAGCAATTTTTCTAAGGTTTGAAGGTCTGTGTTGCTGGTATCTGCTGCCAAAATTTTTCAGCCATTTTTTTTCTGCTTTCTGTTTTTCTCTCTCACGTAATTTCCTCTGCTTTACATTTTGAGAAACGTTTCCTTGCATCTTTTCCTCACGTTGTTGTTTTTGCATTTGAATCATTTTCGTCTGTTGTAATTTATGTTTCAAACTGCGGTGAAAACCTGGAACCCGCTTATTCCTATTTTGATGTACATAGTGGAAATTAGCATCTTCCTATGAAAATAACAAGATATAAGTTATTCAGGGCTATCTTTTAAATAAAATAAAAGTCTCAAGAGACATTATGAGTGTGTTTCAACATTTGATTATCTTTAGTGTTTATTATGTTGGAAGAATACCCTCATCCCGTCGGAGCATTCGTCACTTAAAGTTGTAGTATATACATTTGAAATAGATTTGTTTCCAGATATTAACGTTCTAATTATTGATTAGAAAGTATTGAAGGTTCAAATTTCAAACTCACAATTTGTATGACAACATAGTATATAAATGCGGATTTCTTAGAATCAGATTATATCTCAACTCGAACGGTGAATATTGAAATATCGTTCATCACTAAGTATCGGCAATATATGTTAAGGTTATACTTTTACAAATGATTTCAAGTTGCCCAGGAGAAGAGACCCTGAAATTCGGATTCTTAACAAGAGGCTACACTATAATCAGACAATGTAAGAAAAACTGTGTCATGTGATACATTTTTGGAAATAAGTAGCACTCATTCTGTAACAATTTACTCAAGTTGAATATTTGTAGGGCATTAGTTGAAAGTGAAAAGATGATACAGTAGTTACACTAGATAAGAATACAGTCGGGACCTTGAAAATATATTCTTATATAACCTCGTTAGTACGAATAAGGTTACGTGTAATGCTAATTTCCAGATAATACGAACAAGTATTTGTAAAAATCTGGTCTTTAAGAAGTGTTTTAATCGATATTTCTTCGGTTGTAAAAACGAACTTCGGATAAGGCGAACAAATTTTGACGGTCCTTTGGTGTTCACATTAACGAGGTTATATTGTAAGGTAAAAGAATAAGTTAGGTCTGACGAAAACTTTTTTACGAAAAATGTAAAATATCTGCCAAAAATATTTTTATATAGGATAAATCATAGCATTCTATATACTAAGGCAATGGCAGTCACCAAAAAATTAGTACCATGGATTAGTTAAATACTTCAAAACCAATAATTTTGATAGTGTAGATATTTCAAATTTCCATTAATTTAGGCATTCACTCATCCTGACAAACTAACTATTGTATCAGAACAATTAAATGAGATATATTAGTATTATTTGGTTTTTAATGAACATAGTTAATTAATACTTAATACATACAAAATATCAAAAGAATAGTTAATCACAATATTGAGACTTGAGAGATACTTGACTTAGCTTGAGAGACAGACTTGACTTAGCTTGAGGGATAGACTTCACTTAGCTTGAGGGATAGACTTCACTTGGCTTGAGAGACAGACTTGACTTAGCTTGAGGGACAGACTTGACTTAGCTTGAGGGACAGATTTGACTTAGCTTGAGAGACAGAGACTTGACTTGACATGACTTGACTAGAGAACTGAGACTTGAGGCATCATAAGGGAACGATATACTTCTATGAGTACTAACGAACAATCACACCCGGCCTTTTAATAGGATATAGTTACACATTCCGGACTTCTACAGCCTGTGAATTCGACTAAAAACAAAGAATATATTAAATTAGTTCTAGAATTTAGCAAGTTTACTATTCTATTGTTTCAGCCCTTGTGCATTATATATAGGTCTTAACGTTATTAGAATTGTACAATGTTCTAGTTTCATAGTAGCACATGCCAAATGAATAAATATTAGTACGGGAAGAGCCAGAATAAAAGTTTTAAATTTCAGATACATCGTTCGTTAAACGACTTTCTTCCCTTTCTCAATTCACATTGAACATTTCTAAACATCATTAACGAAGTTCAAGAACTCAACCTTTTGGTTCTGGTCTACACTGTTCTTTTCAATGATATAAGCTAACAGTGCGGCTGAAGTTGACTAATGGAAAACGGGCCAAAATTACATTTTGCCTTTCCAAGCTGACAACCAGAAGGCATTCGATGTTAATTTGGAACACGTTTAGATAAATTGCACTTATCCAAATTAAAAAAATGTCGGTCGACAGACCGATAGTGCAGCTCCAGGAAGTGACTCGAAGGAACATGAAATGTGAATATCGGAATACATCATAAAATACTCATTTTAGGACATTCTAAGTGTGAAATTTGGAATCTACATATCAAAATATTTTATAATAGCCATTGAGAACCCGCTTTTAGCATAAACTAAAAAATAGGTGTGAAAATATGAATATATAAAAATTTAATAGCTCATTAAATATTCGCATTATTTCTTTCAAAGTGCGAAAATCGGAATCTACATATTCAAATATCCTATATTTGTCGTTGAGAACAAGCTTTTAGCATAAAATTAGATTTTTTTCAAAAGGTGTGGAAATATGTATACATCAATATGTTAATCCTTACTATTAAAACTCGATTATTGTATATTTATATATATATATACCGTATTGCTTCGAATAAGCGCCCGGGCGCTTATTTATTTCGTGCACCCTATAGACCCGGCGCTTATTCAAGCTCCGGCGCATATTTTTTTCATTCGCTATTTTGACCCGGCGCTCTTTTTTTTGTTTACTACATTGACTGGCACTTTTATTTTTGCCCAACTGAGAATGTTAGTTCTATTAAAAAAGGATAATGTAATGTTTCAAAAAGCACTTCTATCTATGCCACTACTGAGAATACTAGTTTGATATGATTTTCAGAGAACTAAAATGCCCCGGCGTCCGACGCTTATTTAAGCCCCGGCGCTTATTTATTTCGCTCACCATTTAGACCCGGCGCTTATTCAAACCGGCGCTTATTCAGGGAAATACGGTATACGTATATATATACAACCCCGCTTCGCTTGCTTGCGCTGCGCGGCTGGCGGACACTTTGTGTCCGCCGGAGGCTCCCTTCGGTCGCCTGGGGACACATTGGTGAATTATAAGGGAGATAGGATCTCTAAATATGTCTGTCCTACTGTGATAACCGATCTCACTCGAAAAATCACCAAATTTATCAATTTTAAAATTTTTGATGCGTAATGATGACGTCATAACAAAGTGATGAGTCATCATTTTTTTATGAAAGTTGCATCATATGTGAGGTATGTTAGTATACATATTCTACTAAAATTTCAGCCTTTTATCTCCTGTTATGGCTGAGTTATGCTTGAATAACTGTATTGCTTAACTTTTAAAAATGTGACAATGGAGTCATAATTCCATGATGAGTCGACATTTTGCTCTGAGCTCAGAACTTACTCGAGCCATAGCCAAAAGACTCCCACATGCCAAAAATTAGCTTTCTGTGCCCGGCAGTTACTTCAATCAATTCGTTACAGATATATACATACAGTGCCCGGACAAAAGTATTCGACCACCACAGAAACCGCCATACAAATAGTATTAAAGTGGGTCTATTCATAAAGGAATATGTACTCAAACTGTAAGGAATACTCCATTTTTTTTTCCAAATTCGTAAACTACACATTCTAATTACTCTTAATTGATAGCCACAGCTTAATTACTAACTACCAAGATGATAAATATCAACATTTGATACTTGATGCTACTTGTCCCAAGTCACAGCCATTATATATGATGGTGTTTAGTGACACAAAGTGGCATAGGTTGATAATTTTTTACATAATAATACGTAATTGAGTTGAAACTGTCAATTATGAGTAATTAGAATGTGTAGATTACGAATTTGAACTAAAAATAGAGTATTTTCTACTGTTTAAGGACATGTTCCTTTTTTAATAGATCTAATTTAATACTATTTGTATGGAAGTTTTCGTGGTGGTCGAATACTTTTGTCCGGGCAGTGTATATCTTATATATTAAAATGCTAGGATTTTTTATTAAAAAAAATGTGTTTGTCCGAATTGATTGCAGAATTGGGAAGTCATAGAGGTGTGAAAATTGGCATGTAGGTGTCAAATGATATGACCACGATTAAGTTCTAAGATCTAAGAGAAATTTTAACATCTCTGCAAAAAAATGGAAAACAATTTTTCGCACCTTTTCTATACAAAATAAATGACTACACTATCACAATAGAAACCATTGTAAGACACTACAATAGATCGTCATTGTTATTAATACTTCAAAGCCACAACTTAAGTTTGATATCTTAAATGTATTATAATGTATGGCAATAAAAAAGATTATGTGCATATTTTCACACCTTTATATACATATTTTACACCATTTGATGAATTTTGAAAATAATGCTAGAGACTAGCTTCCAACGGTTGACATGGGGTTTTCAGGGGTGTAGATTTCGAATATCATATTTTCAGATTTATATGATAAATTATTTGTTTACTTTTGTTTACAATATATACATAAAGTAAACAAATCTCAAAAATATGCTAGAAACTTGCTTTCAACGGTTGACATGGGGTTTTCAGGCGTGTGGATTTCGAATATCATATTTTCAGATTTATACGATAAATTATTTGTTTACTTTTGTTTACATTAGATACATAAAGTAAACAAATCTCAAAAATATGCCAGAAACTTGCTTTAAACGGTTGACATGGGGTTTTCAGGGGTGTAGATTTCGAATATCATATTTTCGAGTATATTTGATCAATGTTTACTTTTGTTTACAATAGATACATAAAGTAAACAAATTATAAAATATGTTAGATTGAGTGACTCCAGGCGCCCGCAGGGCGACTCTGCGGACACAGTGTCCGCAAGCCGCGCAGCGCAAGCAAGCGAAGCGTGCTTGTATATAAATATACAATAATCGAGTTTTAAAAGTAAGGATATATATACAGTCGACTCCGCTTAATAGGGCCACATCGGTCAGAGGACATTTTGGCCCGATTAAGCGGAGAACCCTATCAACCGAAAATATTTTGTATTAGCTTCTATGTGTGAGAGCTATTCTGGTCCTACCAAAAGTGGCCCGATTAAGCGGCTGACCCGATTAAACAGTGGCCCTATTAAGCGAAGTCAACTGTATATATATATATCTGTAACGAATTGATTGAAGAAACTGCTAGGCGTAGAAGGTTGATTTTTGGCATGTGGGAGTCTTTTGGCTATGGCTCCAGTACGTTCTGAGCTCAGAGCAAAATGTCGACTCATCATGGAATTATGACGTCATTGTCACATTTTTAAAAGTTAAGCAACACAGTCATTCGAGCATAACTCAGCCATTATAGGAGATAGAAGGCTGAAATTTTAAAAAGATCTGTAAACTAACACGCCTCACATATGATGCAACTATCATCAAAAATGATGACTCATCACTTTGTTATGACGTCATCATTATCATCAAAATTTTAAAAATTGACAAATTTGGTGCTTTTTCGAGTGATATCGATTTTAAAACTAAGATGGACATATTTAGAGATGATATCTCCCTTATAATTAACCAATCTCACATCCAGGCGACCGAAGGGAGCCTCCGGCGGACACGAAGTGTCTGCCAGCCGCGCAGCGCAAGCAAGCGAAGCGCGCTTGTAACTAATAAAATATACATATTATTACTTTTAAAGCGAGAATAATTACATCTAGAATAATTACATTACTTAAGAAATAACTCACCCTTGGAATCTCATTGTTTTGGTAGTATTCACAGGTCTTGGACTCATTTTACGAAGAGCACCATCTTTTGGGAAATTGAAAAACTTCATGAAGTATTCTACTTGTACTCCTCTGTAATTGGAAGTAGAATCAGGCGCGACATCGCCCGAATAATAATATATGCAATTAGTGTTGTCAAGTGAGGTATTATAAATGTGTAAATGAAACAATATGCAGCAAAACAATACATTACTGTAATGTACTAATGTTGTATGTGAAGTAAATATAAATATTGTGGTTTACATAATATTTTCAAAATGAATATTTAAACCATGAACTCAAAATATGAGATAATTATATAGTTGCATAGCCTACTACATACAGGCCGTTTCACTGAACAATTTTCCATGGTACCAGGGATAAGATAAAGTGGATTTTCTCACGCACCCATAATATGAATAAATAATTTTTGTTCCAAATCTGTTAATCATCATTTGTTTGATGCATAAGTTTATGAAACTAGTCTACGTTCTAATAAATGAATATCAATGTTATGGCTATTTTCTTTCTCTGCTATATGGTTCCTTTTTACTTTGACGTTGTATTTGTTCTTGAATGTTAGCTCTCAACTGTTTCTATACATGTAAGGATGCGCCACGCAGCAAAGGGCAATGGGGAGGCGGGATGGACCTACAAGGAAGTATCCGGCAAGCCAATTCCCTAAGAAGGATCGGTGCTTTATTTGCGACTCGAACAGGCACTTTATGGCCCAATGCCCGGAACGGCACTGTGCGAAATGTGGCGAAAGAGGACACGAGGTCCGCTATTGCCTACATACACGAAGTCGAAGAGGGGTATTTCTGGCCACGACGCAGCATAGTGTTGTACATGAGACGGCGGTTGTGGTACCAGTTAAATGGAACGGCAAACCCATCAATGTAATGATGGACACGGGGGCGGATCCTTCGGTGGTGGACAGAGGCATCGTACAAAAGATGAATAATCCTTACAGCACAAAGTACAGTCAAGTGTATGGGCTAGGGCGGACAGCGCTTGCGGTCTGTGGTACGGCCTGCGTGGCGATAGATGTGGGGGATGGTCGACCACTAGAACACGAAATCGAAATACTCGATACTAACAATAGGGTGGTTATATTGGGGCGAAGGTTCCTCGCGCGCTTCAAGAATACTACTTTCGATTGGGAAAACATGAGAGTTAGGCTAGGTGGTTGTTGGAAAACCTCTTTAGCTGCGGCACGCGGGGATACGCGGCGACTAGAGCAGAAATTATGCAGACTGAGATGGGAATGGAGGGAGATAGCTTGGAGGCCAGGTTCGATATAAACCCGAAACTATCACAGCGAGAAGAGACGCCATACGCAAGGTACTGTCGAGATGGAAAGACGTTTTCGCGGAGAACCCGAAGAGCCCGCGCGAAATTGGAACCGCGGGACACGTTATCACTCTTCTGGATGAGCGGCCGATCAGAAGCCGGCCGTTGCGTGTTTCTCCGGAAATTGAGGCGGAGGTATCCAAGCAGATAGATGAAATGCTAGAGAATGGGATCATACGTCCCTCTTCTTCCTCTTGGGCGAGTCGAGTGATCTTAGTGAAGAAAAAGGACGGGACCCATCGATTTGCCGTAGATTTCCGGGATCTCAACGATGTGACGAAGCGAGATGCCTATCCGATGCCGGATACCCGAGATGTTTTCGATCGTATGGGAGGGGCAACTGTATTCTCTACACTGGATGGGGCATCCGCATACTGGAGCGTGCCTGTGAAGGAAAAGCATAGGGAGTTCACTGCGTTTGTTTCAACTCGCGGCCAGTTTGAATTCAACCGCATGCCTTTTGGATTGTCAAACTCACAGGCTACCTATCAGCGAGCGGTAGACCAGGCTCTACGAGGGTGTCCGAATGTACAGGCGTTTGTTGATGACACATGTGTCCACTCGCCCAGTTTCGATACGCACCTGGAGCATTTGGATGAGGCTCAGTTGGCTATTCTAAAAATTGAGGATGAAGAATGTGAGGATTGGGCTTTTGAGTGTACTGATTGCTGTATTGACGGAAAAGATATGCTTGACGGAAAAGATATACTTCAAGTAACTGTTTACTCAACAACAAGGCCAAGAATATTACTTCTACCACCTCTTGTCCCAAAGATACTCAAAGGAAGATACTTAAACTTACCTCCAATTAATATATGTATATATATATACACCTATATATTTATGTATTTTTCCTTGTCCGTCAACTAAATTATGCCAGCAGTCAGTAATATCATTATTGTGGGGTAGAGGATGTATAATACACGATATTAAATATATCAAAATGATATTGTGTTAAATTTAATTGTATTAAAAACTCGACTTTATCTTATCCCTGGTCTAAAGTAGTGAAACGGCCTGTATGTAGTAGGCTATGATAGTTGATAATAACAGTTATTTAATTAGCGGTTTTAGGATTGAAGTATTTAACCAATCCATGGTACCAATTTTGGGTGACTGCCATTGCCTTAGTACAGGGGTTCTCAAGGGGTACGCCAGGTGTTTTTCGAGGGGTACGCTGAACCAACTTTAAATGCCTAGAAGTACTATGAAATTATGTCTGGTAATACTCCTGATTCGAGACATGTCAAAAGTAAACCGTATTTATGACAGTGCGTCTTCTTTGGTTAATTATGTAAGGTTGCTAATTACCAGTGTATATTTTGACACGAATTTCTGAATTTCAATCGACTATACCATTATAGGGTTTCAATTTCTAGATATAAATTCTAAAATTAAATTTCTTCTCCTGTGCAAGATCATGGAAATTTATTACAGACATACTTGTATATAAACAATATATACAAGTGCTTAAATCAAAAATCAAAATGGGTGTAATCATCATCAAAACCTTACATTTTGTCAAATAACCTGCACTTCGTTTATTGCTAACCTAAATCATTTTTTTAGATCCAGATAGTAGTAGTTTTAGGATTGACTTATAAGAGAGCAATGATCAGCATGTACTCTCCACATAACCAGTCACAAAATCTTAATCGTAATCGTCTTGGGTGGAACATTACATTAGGTGTTTGTTTTACAAGTATAACGATAATGGGCAAATATTTATTCCAATTCTTCTTTTAAGCATTGGATTCTGGTCAGAAAACTTAATCAATTAACTTTAATACTTACTCATCAAAACGAACGAAAATTCGAATATTTGATTCAGCCCTAATTATAACAGCAAGACAGATGTATTTGAGATGTTATCTAGCTTATAATTAATCAGTGTGTGCCTAGGCGCCTGAAGGGCGCCTCCGGCGGACGCAAAGTGACTGCCAGCCGCACAGCGCAAGCAAGCGAAGCGGGCTTGTTGTTTATATATGTTGGTAATAAATTTCAATGATTTTGCAGAGGAGAATAAATTTTGAGAGTGAAGTGAATAAGTCTTAAGCTACTAACAAATCTCTGGTTCAAAAAATTTAGGGAGTACCATTGGCTTAGTGTATAGAATGCTATGATCCACTATAAGTGATATGGTATATTTTATTACAAGTATTCACAATGGGCACCTCCCATTTTTCAGCACATTAGCTTTGTAAATGCAATATTGTAATGATCCTATTTTACAAGGTGAAAATAGTCATCATCAAATTCATTTCTAAGCAATTTTCAATGGGATACTCCAATTATTCAACATTTACCTAAACAGATATACATAATGGGATATAGCAATCACAATAATAGTCCAAACACAACAACACAATATGTAAAACGAATGCGGATCCCTTAAGAGTGACATCCAGTAAAATGGACTGAATTAAATACAAAAAAATATTTATGGGAAAAATTGTTAAACCTTGTTACTATCCACAAAAATCTCCGTTGGGCTTAGAAATTTGTCAGTTCACACAAGGCCAAAGACTTGTAAATAGAGTCAGTCATCCGAAAGCTGAGATAATTTTGCGTCAACAGCTGTCAAGAGAACCAATATATCTTCAAAAATCGCTGAGTTAAGCTGCCACAAATGATTAGCGGTTAGAAATTTTGCGAAATCCAGTTGATCTATATGACTATTTGGGGGTTTAATGGAGGATTAACAAATTTGACTGCTAAAATGAGTTAGTTTCATATTTTGAAATTTGGCCATGCACCTAATCCTTAAGGATTTCAATAGATAAATTAAAATATCCTAATTTCACTATCTTTCAATAACCGATAACTGATCAGTACATATTAATTGACTTTAGTATTTAAATTAATTAATATTCAATGACGCAATAGAAATACTGTCAGCAATAATATCTCCTTTCAAACATGTTAGATCATATTTTTATTGTTGAATTCGGGTTTATCGCTAAATTTCTGATAATTTGTATATGTCACTTGACAATAGTAAGATAATTCTTGCCTCAGGAATGTTGTTACATTCTAACATCCATTCTCATATTTTGATTCCACCCCGACCTGTTACTCCAACTTTTGTTTCACTCACCATTCTGGGTTGCAGAGTTTGGAATAATTACAACCACGAATTCATTTTGATTTGAAAAATGATATGTTCTTACTAAATAAGACAATAGTCAAGTGTCCAGCTTCCAGAAGTGTAGCCCAAGTAGTTCGTATAACCAGTACTGAACTAACCTCAGGAATTTGGAGAAGGATGTGTAGACTGCGGGATATTTGCTTGATCCAAATATGACCACCTTGATAGACAGCTCTCTTGACATGCTGCTCCAGAGCAGCTTATGTTGTCGGAATTATTAGTACAGATGTCGGTCCTTTAAGAGGATGGCAAACTCTTAATGGTATGAATGCGATGTTCAGGTATAACAGTTGGCATTGTAAAGGTACAGTAGTGCATTTGTAGGTTCTGGAAACGAGTTCTAGGTGCTCATGCACTTTATTTTCTATGTTCAACAAGGGTTAAATAGTATCACATCCAGTTAGTGCATGAAACATTGAAAGGGCGAGTGACTTATCTGGTCCGAGACAGGAAATTATTTGGTGGATTGCAAGGAAACGGACACTCTTGGATATTCCAAATGCTTGGCAAATTGCATCATATACTGAGGGCTGAGCTACCATCACAGCCACAACACAACATCAGTGTCAACAGTATGCACAGGTATTCGGGATGGCAACATTGGGAAAATGAGGTGTGAGCCATTTTGAAGATTGACAACATTATTGTACATAGTTTTGGTCTGCTAAATTCAAAGCCTTAAAAACTTGAGAAAAGAAATAAATCAGTGGTTGAAACCTGTTTAGTTATTCTAAGACAGCGGACTAGAGCAAAATTGTTGTAAAATGGCAGGGTGGGAAAGAATATGAGAAGGGAATGTTATGAATGTGTAACATTCCCGAGATAAGAATTAAATTAATATGGTAATGTAGCATATCAAATTATTAGACACAAGGGCGCTTCGCTTGTTGCGCTGCGCGGCTGGGACATACTTTGTGTCCGCCTAGGGGCACTTGCGGGTGCCTAGGCTCACGATGATTAATTCTATGGGAGATAACATTTCAAAATACGTCTGTCTTGCAGTTATAATCTATATTGTCCGAAAAATCACCAAATTTGTCAATTTTTAAATTTATGATGCGTAATGATTACGTCATAACACATTGATTATTAATCAATTTTGCTGAGAGTTGTATCATATGTGAGATTTATTAATATACACATTCTATTAAATTTAAGCTCTCAATCACCTACAATGGCTGAATTATATTCGAAAAACTGAAATTTCTAAATATAAAAAACGTGACAATGACGTAATAATTCCATGATGAGTCGACATTTTCGTCTGAGGTCAGAACTTAGTGGAGCAATAGCCAAAAGACTCCCACATGCCAAAAATCAGCATTCTGTGCCAGGCAGTTACTTCAATCAATTCGTTTCATATATATATATAGAATAAAATATACACATACTACATCGAGTTTTAATAGTAAGGATTTAACCCTGAACCCGAATTCAACAATAAAAAGATTATTAAATATATACTATATACATATATATATACTGCCTGGCCAAGAGTATTGGAAAACCAAATTGATATAAATCATTAATAATACTAAAATGGGACTATCTATGGAGTCCAATCAATAAAACCACCAGAGTTAATGAAATCTAACGTTAAATTCGAAATCTAGATACTCGAATGAATCAATTTACAAGCGTTCTATAGATTAATGCTTCCCATAGGTAACTACTAGCATTTGTGTCTACTTGTACAGTTTGACACTTGTAATCACTAGTATATCTTTTGGAAGAAGTGAGATCAAGGTAGCACAAGCGAAACTAATTAGCTTTTAAGCATCTAATATATTAAAATGCTAGGATTTTTATTTTTTTTGTTTGTCCGAATTGATTGAAGAATTGGCAAGTCGTAGAGATACGAAAATTGGCATGTAGGTGTCAAATGATGAATCTAGGATTAAGAAATTTTCACACCTCTGCAAAACAAATGGAAAACAAATTTTCACACCTTTTCTATACAAAATAAATGACTACACTATCACAATATAAACCATTGTACGACACTACAATAGATCGTCATTGTTGTTGATATTTCAAAGCCACAACTTATGTTTGATATCTTAAATGTATTATAGTATTTGGCAATAAAAAAGATTATCTGCATATTTTCACACCTTTATATACATATTTTCACACCATTTGATGAATTTTGAAAATAATGCTAGAGACTAGCTTCCAACGGGTGACATGGGGTTTTTAGGGGTGTAGATTTCGAATATCATATTTTCAGATCTATATGATAAATTATTTGTTTACTTTTGTTTACATTAGATACATAAAGTAAACAAATCTCAAAAATATGCTAGAAACTTGCGTTCAACGGTTGACATGGGGTTTTCAGGGGTCTAGATTTCGAATATCATATTTTCGAGTAAATTTGATGATCAATTTGTTTACTTTTGTTTACAATAGATACATAAAGTAAACAAATCTCAAAAATAGGCTAGAGACTAGCTTCCTACGGTTGACATGTGTTTTTTAGGGGTGTATATTTCGAATATCATATTTTCAGATCGATATGATGAATTATTTGTTTACTTTTGTTTACAATAGATACATAAAGTAAACAAATTACAAAAATAGGCAAGAGACTAGCTTCCTACGGTTGACATGTGTTTTTTAGGGGTGTATATTTCGAATATCATATTTTCAGAACGATATGATAAATTATTTGTTTACTTTTGTTTACAATAATTATATAAAGTAAACGAATTACAAAAATAGGCCAGAGAGCTTCCAACGGTTGACATGAGGTTTTTAGTGCTGTAGATTTCGAATATTATATTTTCGGATCCATGTGAGAAATTTTTCGTTGACCTTTGTTTAAAAGATTTATATAAAGGAAAAAAATCCCAAATATGTTAGATGGAGAACTCCAGGCACCCGCAGGGTGACTCTGCGGACACGCAGTGTCCGCAAGCCGCGCAGCACAAGCAAGCGAAGCGTGCTTGTAATAGATATATAGAAAACTTCTAAACTGAATAATTCGAGCGTGTATATTTCGAACTTAATGTCAGATTTTCATTTGCTCTTGTGGTTATAAAGATTTGACTTCATTGGAGAGACCCATTTTAGGATTATTCATGATCCAAAGCAAGATGGTGCTTCAATATTTTTGGCCAGGCAGTATATATATAACGAATTGATTGAAGAAACTGCAAAGCACAGAATGCTGATTTTTGGCATGCAGGAGTCCTTAACTATGTCTCTACTTCTGACGTGAAGTTCTGACCTCGGACGAAGATGTTGACTAATCATGGAATCATGACATCATCGTCACCATATTTTAATTAGAAATTTCAGTTTTTTGACTATAACTAAGTCATTTTAGGCTATAGAAGCTAAATAGAATGTAGATTCTTACCAAGGTTGAAACCGATTGAACCGAATATCAGGATTCATGAATAGTTCCTGAAATGAATACGAATACTGATAATATTCGGTACTCTAACCGAATACGAATAATGATAATAATCAGCTACTCAAACCGAATACCTAGTATACTGATATTATTCGGGTACATAAATTCTAATACTGCGCAGCTGAAATAAATAATCTTTAATGTAGGACTGTGAATTGTTATAGTGCTGTATATGTTGACCAATTTAACAGATAGTGACTGGATATGCTAAGTAAAGGAATACAGACAATTCGTGACAAGATAATTCATGACGGACAATTCGCGACAGGACAATTCGTGACAGCGACAATTCGTGACAGAGACAATTCGTGACAACCATAATGACCATAATGATTGGGTATGCACAGTGATGAATATAAACAATCTCCGTGTTTCAAATATGAATCCTTGAAGTATAGTACGAATATAAACGAATTCTTTATTGCTACACACTATATAAAAAAAGCTTGGCATCGAGGATTTAATAATTGTCTTGTCAACATCCTTCGATATGGAAATTTATTGAAATTTTAAGAAAAGGAACAAAGATTGACT
>OY725503.1:2964835-3067365 GCA_963281255.1 Aphrocallistes beatrix
GGTTTGCTTTCTATATACTCTTTTCGTGTGAATGGTTAAGATCTGATACATTTAACCTATAATAAGACAACATAGAAATATACGACAATAATTATGGGACACACGCTTAGGATTTCGCGCTGGACAAGGAAAAATGGTCGCTATTTGCGATTTGTTATTATATCAGATGTCGTTATATCCAATCTTCACTGTATGTATATATATCTGTAACGAATTGATTGAAGAAACTGTAGGGCACAGAAAGCTGATTTTTGGCTTGTGGGAGTTTTTTGCTAAGGCTCCAGTAAGTTCTGAGCTCATACGAAAATGTCGACACATCATGGAATTATGACGTCATTGTCACCTTTTTTATAATTGGAAATTTCAGTTTTTCGACTATAACTCAGCCATTTTTAGTGATAGAAGGCTGAAATTTTAATAGAATGTGTATATTAAAATATCTCACATAGGAAACAAAGATCATCCAAAAATGATGACTCATCACTCTGTTATAACATCATCATTACGCATCAAAAATAGAAAAAATTGATATTTTTGTCATTTTTCGAAAGATATTGATTATAACAGTAGGATAGACATATTTAGAGATATTACATCCCTTTTAATTAATCAATGTAGCCCCAGGCGGACAAAGGACTCCACCGGCAGACACAAAATTTCCGCCAGCCGCGCAGCGCATGCAAGCGAAGCGCTCTTGTAAACATTAATCGAGTTTTAATAGTAAGGTTGTATATATATATATATACTACCCGGACAAAAGTATTCGACCACCACGAAAACTTTCATACAAATAGTATTAAATTGGATCTATTAAAAAAGGAACATATACTCAAACTGTAGAAATTTCTTCATTTTTTATTTTAAATTCGTCATCTACACATTCTAATTACCCATAATTGAGCATCTCAACTTAATTACTTATTCTTATGTAGAAAATTATCAACCTCTACCACTTTATGTCACTAATCGACATCATCTATAATGGCTATGACTTGATACAAGTAGCATCAAATATCAAATATTGATATTTATTAACTTGGGAGTTAGTAGTTAAGTTGAGACTCAATTATAAGTAATTAGAGTGTAGTTTACGAATTTGATAAAAGAAGAATATTCCTGACAGTTTATGTACATATTCTTTTATGAATAGAGCCACTTTAATACTATTTGTATGGGGTTTATATGGCGGTTGAATACTTTTGTCCGGGTACTGTATATACAGGGTGGTCCAAAAAAAAGTGTACCCTACATATTTTTGCCATGACCAGCCTGTTCTTCTTATCCGTTTCTGTGAGCTTCTGATGAATGCTAATACGATAGGGAAACAAGTTTAGGTCTTCTTTGATAGCTCTCAACATCGTAGAGCGAGAGGAAGCCAGCTCCTGACACCTCCTCCTCGTCGATTTGTGAGGTGACTCTTGGACGGATTCTCGCAGGCGCTCGATAAACTCCTCATTCCGCTTTCTCTTTCGTCCTGAATGAATTTTTCGACCAGGGGGGGTTATCGAGTTAAGGTTCCTGACTGTCTCTTCTGTCCTAAACTTGGCTACCCACTTGACAATGAGAGATTTGTATGGTGGTTTAGGGGGGTTGAACTTGGTAACAAAATCACGTATCGCTGCATCGAAGCTTTTCGTCTCCAAGTACTTCTCAACTGCGAATGCTCTCATTTCGACAGTCCACGGAGAGTTTTTCTTGGACATAGCTAGTAGTACTTGAAATGTTAAAACGGTATTAAAGTTGAAACAAAAGTTGCAGTGTGGGTGGTCCAAAATATGTACGGGTACACTTTTTTTTGGACCACCCTGTATATATACATGTTGAAGAAACTGCAAAGCAGAAAGGTGATTTTTGGCATTTGAGAGAGTCTTTTGGATATGGCTTCACTAAGTTCTGACCTCAGATGAAAATGTCGGCGCATCATGGAATTATGACGTCATTGTCACCTTTTTTTATAATTTGAAATTTCAGTTTTTCGACATAACTCAGCCATTTTGGGTGATAGAAAGCTGAAATTATAAAAGAATGTGTAAATTAATATATCTCACATATGATGCAACTATTGTCAAAAAATGAAAAAATCAGCTTTCTACGCCTGGCAGTTTCTTCAATCAATTCGTTACAGAGATATACAGTCGACTCTCGTTAATACGAACACGGATAAGGAGTACAATCGGATAAGAAGTACAAGTTTTGATTCCCCAACCTAATCTATGGCAAAATATATACAAACGAACTCCGGTTAACACGAACACGGATAAGACGAAATATCGGATAATAAGTACGATTTGTGGGTCCCCTTCAGTACGTTTTCAATACTAAATACATCGGTTAATACGAACACTGATAATACGAACAGGTGTGTGCATACGAGCACTTTGAATATGGAACGTAGTATGTACGTAGATAGATACTAGACAGATATTTCTCAATGAAAATACAGTCGAATCTCGTTAATACAACATGGATAATGAGTTCTCTATTTGACAAGTACAATTTCATACTCTCACGTAGTTATCACTAAGTATATTAAGTATTATGGACAAATGTGGCTATGTACGTACTTCGGTTAATACGTGCTCCGGATAAGGAGTACAAATCTCCACGGTCCCTTGGTGTACGTGTCAACGAGAGTCGACTGTATATCCATACACAAATAGATATTAATCGAGTTTTAATAGTAAGGACAAGCGCGCTTCGCTTGCTTGCGCTGCGCGGCTGGCGGACACTTTGTGTCCGCCAGAGGCTCCCATCGGTCGCCTGGGGTCACATTGATTGATTAAAAGTGAGATGACATCTCGAAATAGGTCTGTCATACAGTTATAATCGATATTGCACGAAAAATCGCCAAATTTGTCAATTTTAAAAAATTTTAATGGGTAATGATGACGTCATAACAGGATGATGAGTCATCATTTTATGATGATAGTTGTGCCATATTTGAGATATATTAATACAGTGGAAACCGGTTATAAGAACATCGTTGGGAGTCGAAAAAATGTTCTTATAACCGATATGTTCTTATAACAGTATTTCGGTTATAAGAACATGTTCTTATAACCGAAATAAGAGGTCAGATATGTCGGTTATAAGAACATATTTTGCTCCTTTTATTGTTTATAAGAACATCGGTTATAAGAACATGTCAGAAATTACAAAATTGGTTGTGTATGAATGAAAAAATGAGCACTTGACACCTAATAGTTCTAGAAATTATTGATAGAATGTTCTTATAACCGATATTATATGTTCTTATAACCGGTTCTGTTTAAATAGTAATGAATAGAAAAGAATCCGTTCCCAAATAAATGGTTCTTATAACCGACATGTTCTTATAACCGGTGTTCTTATAACCGATATCCACTGTATACATAATCTATTAAAATTTCAGCCTTCTATCTCCTATAATGGCTGAGTTATGCTCGAATAACTGTATTGCTTAACTTTTTAAAATGTGACAATGACGTCATAATTCCATGATGAGTCGACATTTTGCTCTGAGCTCAGAACTTAGTGGAGCCATAGCCAAAAGACTACCACATGCCAAAAATCAGCTTTCTGCGCCCGGCAGTTTCATCAATCAATTAATTCGTTACAGATATATATATACATATATACACAAACATTAATCGAGTTTTAATAGTAAGGATAACAGTAGGATAGCTGTATTTAGAGATGTTATGTCCCTTAAAATTAATCAATGTGACCTCAGGTACCCGCAGGGAGCCTCCGGCGGACATATAGTGTCCGACAGCCGCGCAGCGCAAGCAAGCGAAGCGCGTTTGTTTATGACTCACCGAATATTGAACTATTCGGTTGCAACCTTGATTATCCTTACTATTAAAACTCGATTATTGTGTATGTGTATATATATATATATACACTGGCGGTCATAAATAATTACTCACTTTGTCATATATAGAATTTAGCATAGATCTAAGCTTTAACTTCCAAAATCAAGTATGATCTTATTATTCAACCATTATATTGATACAGTATCAACTAATAACCGTAATAATCAAGTAGAAATTAGAAACTCAGATTTATATAACCAACTTTAATTCTGATCTCGGATTGAACACATTTCTATTATTAGCCAAAAATGTCTATTTATAAGCGAAGAATCGCCTTAGAAAACCGAGGAAAGATTGTTGCACTAGATCAGGAAGGTTATTCTCAGAGACAAATAGCTGATCGAGTTGAGTGTTGCCAAAAAAGCGTGTCTCTTATCCTCAAGAAGGAAAAAACGAATGGTGGCCTAGCGGATCGGCCAATTCCAGGAAGGGCTAGAAAAACGACCCGACGAGAAGACAGTCTACTAGTGCGGAAGAGCAAAGCAGATCGATTTAAGACTGCTCCTCAGATAAGAAATGAAATAAGGCGTGAACATGGAATATATATTTCCATTTCTACCACCCAGAGGAGGTTGCGCGAGGTTGGACTTATCGGACGCAAGCCTAGGAGAAAACCGAGATTGACCGTCAAACACAAGAAGGCTCGTATAGCCTATGCTAGAGCTCATCGAGATTGGACTCCTGCACAATGGGCACGGGTTATCTTTAGCGACGAGTCAAGATTCTTGTTGTATAGAAGTGATGGTCGGGTATATGTGCGACGAATGCCTGGGGAAGAATTTCATGAGACCTGCGTTCAAACTACAGTGAAACATGGGGGCGGTGGCATCATGGTATGGGGATGTATGACTGCAAATGGAATAGGATTACTCTGTGATGTTAAGGGGAGTTTGAATGGCAGATCCTACATCGATATTTTGGATAATAACCTTATTCCATCAATTCATTTACATGCTTTAACCAACAACTGCCAGTTCCAGCAGGATAATGCCCCTTGTCACAGGTCTTCCCTTGTCAAAGAATGGTTTGAGTCCAATGGGATCGATGTGATGGATTGGCCAGCACAATCTCCCGATCTGAATCCTATCGAGAATCTCTGGGATCACATTGGAACGACTATACACGAATACAACCCTACAAATCATAAGGAACTTCTCTCAGCAATTCATAAAGCTTGGAATGGCATAACCATAGAAAGACTCTCCAAGCTGTTTGACAGCATGCCTCGAAGGTGTGCAGCAGTTATTAAAGCTAAGGGGGGCCCTACTAGGTATTAGCATCGTATTTGATATAATAATAGTTAGTTAGTAGTTATAAATAAACCGTACATGCTAATTATCTTACGAAAAAGATGAAATATTCAAGTGAGTAATTATTTATGACCGCCAGTGTATATATATATATCTGTAACGAATTGATTGAAGAAACTGCCGGTCATAGAAAGCTAATTTTTGGCATGTGGGAGTATTTTGGCTATGGCTCCAGTAAGTTCTGAGCTCAGAGCAAAATGTCGTCTCATCATCATGACTCATCATTAAAAGTTAAGCAACACAGTTATTCGGGCATAACTCAGCCATTATAGGAGATAGAAGGCTGAAATTTTAATAGAATCTGTATACTAACATGTCTCACATATGATGCGACTATCATAAAAAATGATGACTCATCACTTTGTTATGACGTCATCATTACGCATCAAAAATTTTTAAATTCACAAATTTGGTGATTTTTCAAGTGATATCGATTAGCACAGTAGAATAGACATATTTAGAGATGTATCTCCCTTATAATTAACCAATGTGACTCCAGGCGACCGAAGGGAGCCTCCGGCGGACGCGAAGTGTTCGCCAGTCGCGCAGCGCAAGCAAGCGCGAAGCGCGCTTGTTTCCATTAAAACTCGATTAATGTGTACATACGTATTATGTATATATGTATATATATATAGTCGATTCCGCTTAATAGGGTCACTGTTTAATTGGGCCAACCGCTTAATTGGGACACTTTTGGCAGGACCGGAATAGCTCTCACACATATAAGCTAATACAAAATATTTTCGGTTAATAGGGTTCTCCGCTTAATCGGGCTAAAATGTCCTCTGACCGATGTGGTCCTATTAAGCGGAGTCGACTATATATATATATATATATATATATATATGTAACGAATTGACTGAAGAAACTGTCAGGCGCAGAATGCTGATTTTTGGCATGTACGAGTCTTTTGGCTATGGCTCCACAAGTTCTGAGCTCAGATGAAAATGTCGACTCATCATGGAACTATGACATCATTACCACATTTCAAAAGGTTAAGCAATACAGTTATTCGAGCTTAACTCCGCCATTATAGGAGATAGAAAGCTGAATATTTAATAGAATCTGTATACTAACATAGCTCACATATGATGCAACTATCATCAAAAAATGATGACTCATCACTTTGTTATGACGTCATCACTACTCATCTAAATTTTAAAAATTGTTAAATTTGGTGATTTTTCGTGCGATATAGATTATAACAGTAGTACAGGGGGATGTTATCTCCTTTATAATTAATCAATGTGACCACAGGCGCCCATAGGGCGCCTCTGGCGGCACAAAGTGTCTGCCAGCCGCGCAGCGCAAGCAAGCGAAGCGCGCTTGTATATACAGTTTGTCCCATAATTATTGCAACATATGCTATTTCTCATTGAACTATACGTTTCAGCTATGTTTACATTGCATAAGCTACTAACGCATTATTTTTAGTTCCTATGTACGTTATTCGATATTTTTCAGCTTGGATATATTTTTTTGAAGAATTTTTTTTCGTATTATCCATATTTTTTTCCTGTTACGTCATCATTTTTGTCTGAATTCCTTCTGAGATAGTGTTCTAACATAGAGAATCATCATTTTCGTTTAACCAGTCATAAAATGTCAAGAGAGGATATCCGTAAACAGATCCTTACACTTTCCGAAGGTGAGAAGCACAGTGTCAAGGAAATTTCTTCCATTATCGGTGTCAACCGGACAACAGTTTGGAGGGTTCTTAAGAGACACAATTCGACTGGTACGGTTGAACACAGAAAGGGAGCAGGAAGACCAGCAAAACTCTATCAGAGCGTCAAGTATAAATGTGCTAAATATGTAAACACTGATTTGCAAAAGCCAGTCAGAGAAATATCGAATGATATAGAAGCCAAACATGGTATCAGTGTGTCCAAGAGCACCGTGCATAGGACCCTTCAGAAGATGAAATACTCGAAGCCTTATCCTAGTTTGGTTCCGATGTTGTCAGAGAAAAATAGGCTGAAACGGATTGAGTGGGCACTAAGAAACAAAAATAAGCATTGGTGCCATGCAGTATTCTCTGATGAGGCTAGTTTTTGGTTGCATGCGGGGAAAGTACGAATGTGGACTAAAGGGAACCAAAAACGGGTTATTCCTACTGTTAAACATTCCAGTAAAGTCCACATATGGGCTGCCTTTTCCTCAATGGGGACGTTTCCCTTATGCATTTTTAGTCATAATTTGGATGCCGCTTTCTACGTGAAGATATTAGAGTGGCATTTGGTAGAAAACGCCAAGGTTTACCACGATAAGAAGTGGTTCTTGATACAGGACAATGATCCCAAGCATACCAGCAAGCGGGCGAAGAAGTGGATATCAGACAACATTCCTAATAATGTCTTAGATTGGCCCAGTCAGAGCCCAGACTTAAACCCCATCGAAAACCTATTCGCATGGATAAAAAATCAACTGAAAAGGAATCGTCCAAAGACAATTGGTGACATGAAAACTCGCCTTGAAGAAATTTGGAATTCTATCACCCCGGAGTTTCTAAAGCCCTACTATAAATCAATGAGGCGACGTTGCGAATTGTGTGTCACAAACAATGGTTTTAAAATTAATTATTAGTTACTATGTCTATCATTAACTTTTAGACTCAATAGAATTAGTTTAAGACGATTCACTCTTCCTATATAATCAAATTTATATCAAAAATGTATGTTGCAATAATTATGGGACAAACTGTATATATATAGGCAACCCTCTCCGTTCGCGAGTTTGCCATTCGCGGTTTCGATTATTCGCCGAAAAATTTTTGAGTCTTGTTTTGCTTTTCGCGACTCGTTCCCTTGACTATTCGCGGTTTTCGTTACTCTCTTCAGTAGTTTCATGGGCTACATAAGTCCATAACCATATTCGTATCTACAATTTTAGTTTAGTACTAAAGGCTAGACTTTACTATTTAGGTATGGTACTTAGGTTTGCTACTAGGGGATCTATATCTTTCATTTATCACTTCATTTATTACTACCGTTTTACTTGTACTAGTGTTTATATGAGTATTACAGCTCAACTATTGAATCAATAATGTATTTAGCAAGCAGTATCTAGAGTCGTTTTTATAATCTAGGAACGTAACCCCACTATTCTCCATTGAACCAACGTCTTGCCGTTCGCGATTTTGCCATTCGCGACAATTCTCAGGAACGTAACCCCCGCGAACGGCGAGGGATACCTGTATATTATATATCAAAAAAATGATGACTCATCACTTTGTTATGACGTCATCATTACACATCAAAATTTTGCGATTTTTCGTGCGATATCTATGTTAATAGTAGGACAGACGTATTTAGAGATGTTATCTCCCTTATAATTAATCAATGTGACCCCAGGCGCTCATAGGGCGCTTCCGGCGGACATAAAGTGTCTGCCAGCCGCGCAGCACAAACAAGCGAAGCGCGCTTATATTAATATATCTCACACATGATGCAACTATCATAAAAAAATGATGAATGTCTATTGTGACACCATCATTAGGCTTCAAAAATTTTAAGTAATTTTTTTTTATTTTCCAGTGATGCTATCGATTTTAACAGTAAGACATCGTATTTAGAGATGTTATCTACGACATAAATAATCAATATGAGCCTAGGCGCCCAAAGGGCGCCTCCAGTGGACACAAAATGTCCGCGAGTCACGTAGCGCAGACAAGCGAAGAGCGGTTGTGATTAATATTACTCGAAAAATGACAAATTTTATCAATTTTGCTGCGTAATGATAACGTCATAACAGAATGAAGAGTCATCATTTTTTGATGATAGTTGTATCATATTTGAGATGTATTATCATACATAGTTTATTAAAATTTCAGCCTTCTACACCTAAAACGGAGTTAAAATCGAAAAACTGAATTTCTAATATCAAAAAAGTGACAATGATGTCAAAATTCAATGATATTGACATTTTCGTCTGAGGTCAGAACTTAGTGGAGCCATAGCAAAAATACACTCACATGACAAAAATAAGTTTTCTGTGCCTTGTAGTTTCTTCAATCAATTCGCTACAGAGATATAAATATATAAATTAATCGAGTTTTAATAGCAAAGATTATCAACATACGAATAAGTAGATCTTAACAGGTTTTTGATGAAGACAAATCACTGAGAACATGCAATGCATAAACCACAGGTTAAATCCTCTCCATAAAATTACAATAGATATCAATATTTCTATTCAAAATATCAGCTAATAGTTAGACAATTTTGGAAATCAAATAATTACCAAAAAATAATGTGTATTACAGTGAAACTCCGATTAATGACTCTCTCAGAATTGCGACCATCCCGATATTAAAAGAACTTGACTAATCATAGACACTCATTCAATTAATTTCAGAATTACGACCACCCCACAATTTAAAATTAAGTCCGGTGTTTTGGACAAAACCTTATTTTGTACACCAGATTAAGCACTACAATCGAATCTTTCAGAATTACAAATCTTGGTGAATTGAGAGTAGATGAGGTAGAGTTTTATTCAACGAAGTTTCAGAAAGATGATCACTCCGAAATTGTGACTGAAATTTAGACATGCCAACTTGAGTCATGATAAAATCGGGGGTGGAATTTCGTGGGACATGGCGGGACGCAATAGGGTATTATGCGTATATTAAGACGGATATAAACATTATTGAGAAATTTCATTGAAAAACGGGGAAATTATATTAAAAGAAGCGTGAAAAAAGCGGGATCTCCTGTCAAAAACGGGACGGTTAGCATGTATGGTTTAGTCCCAAGGACTTCGATCCTGGAAGGTCAAGGAGGGCACTATCGAATCACAAAAATTATGATATTACAGGATTAGAAAATAAATAAATCATTAAATTAAAAAAATATTACGGCAGTTAAACTACTGTCATCAAAAGGCCGACGCTAATTCTATTGCTCTTGGACCAGTCCCAAATTTTTGGTATCTTAAGGCCCTAATAAAGAATTCCTTAGAAAATAATGATCTTGTTAAAACAATTGAGTAGGACCAAAAGATTGGCGATTGATGGATACAAAAAATCAATTGATTTCCCCCTCAAATACAATAAACCTTGGCTTTGATGGCTCTAGGCTGAGGGACCCACTAAATGAATTTTTTTCATTTTTTTTGAAAATTTTAATTTGATTTTTTTCTATTGATTTAGTATTAATATTCATTTATGATATGATGATTAAAATTTTTCGATTTTTCAGCCTCGAACACCTTCAAAAGTACAATATGACTAAGATAGAATTAATGAAAAATTGTATATTATTCATTTTATCAACATTTCAATATTGGATAAACAAAGGAGTTAAATTTATTAGGCTAAATGTAAGGTTAAGAAAAAGGTTATTATGATTTAATTCGTGTATAATAGGGTTGAAACTTACAATCTATCGAGCCCGATTTTTATTTATTACATAGAATTAAAATGGGGGACAAGGTTTGGTGCAAAAATATTGAAAAACCGCTAAAATCAGAGATTAGCAACAATATTCCAATACATTTTCCAATAAAGCAACTCTATGTGAAAATTCACTCGATAACAAGTTGCAAAATATCACTAAGAATCAGAATTAAAATTTAGATCATTAAAATCTATGTATGTGTTCCTGAGAAAAAATTATGCGTTGTATGATGATGGAAGCCAAAATTAGAAAACTAAAAAATTCCATGTCAATTTTCAATATGGACAAGATATAAAGCATTCAGAATTACATTCATTCTTAGTCCATGTAACGACATAGTAAGGATTCATGTATACTGTACTAGTAGTATAGCGTTACCTATACAGCCTAATACAATAGTGGGCTACTCTAGCCTTAAATATTTTTTTCGAAGTATTAGCAAAAATAATAAATTCATGCATTCAAACAATTCACCTCAAGTTGGAACTTTCCAGAAGCATTTGGCTCAAGTGGCCTATTTCTAGCCCCATGCAAAGATATATTTCTCCTATCTTGAGTAATTCCCACAGACCAATCAGCGATTTGCCCTAACTGATCACCTTTTGTCACAAATAAGGGAAGAGGATGAACATGTGTAAGATGGAGCGACGAATGAGTATTTGTAGGACCCCATCCATCCTTATTGTATTTCACTGCAGAACATATTTTATCCAGGAATGACATCTTAAAAATCAAATCACTAAGGAACATTAAATATCAATAATCAAATTAAATTAGTACAAGCGCTTCGCGGCTGACGGACGCAAAATGTCCGCCAGAGGCGTCCTTTTTACTCCTAGGTTTTGCATTTATTAATTATAAGAAATATAACATTACTAAAATGTCTGTCTAACTGTTATTAATCGATATCACTCAAAAATCAAAACTTTTTCCATTTTTCAAATATTGCTGCGTACTGATGACATCATAACAGAGTATAAGTCATCATTTTTGATGAGAGTTGTACCAAATATGACATATATTAATATACACATTCTATTAAAATTTCAGGCTTCTATCCCCTGAAATGGCAGAGTTATAGTCGAAGAAATGAATCTTTTGAAGGTGACTATGATGTAATAATTCTATGATGAGTCGACATTTTCGTCCGAGATGAGAATTTATTGGAACCATCGCCAAAAGAGTGCCACATGCCAAAATACAGTCCCGGTAAAAAGTCTGGAATATTGTATGCAAAATATGAATATTCAAGTTTTATCAAAAATAACAAATTTTAATATTGCAGAATATTTTTTATCAGTTTAATGCAATGAAAATCTAGTCTACTCTTTCTATAACACGAAAAGTATAAAATATTTAATTAAAATATATTATATGTTTATTACAGGGTAAATTCAGAAAAATTGGAAAATACTAAATATTCCAGACTTTTTGCCGGGACTGTATATATATACAGTCAGGGTCGCTTATTGTGAACGACCAGGGGACCAAAAAATCGGTTCATAACAGAGATACTTCATATTAAGCAAACTTGATTCAATATAAATCCTATCTAAAAAATGAAATTGGGACCAGGAGGTCAGTTCATAATAAACGAATGTTCATATTAAGCGGGTTCATAATAAGCGACCCTGACTGTATATACTTTGGGGGATAAGTTCTGTCCCAGCATAATTGGGCATATTTTTTCCACCACTTCCATAATCTTAGTTATTATAATGATTAGAAATTGTATATCGAATATTCTGAACGATTTGAGAGTTTATCGAATCTAGAATCTAGAACTACAATTTATAGGACAAAGTTTGTGAAGAAAAAAGGGGTCGCGTACCACAGCTAAAATCTAGAATACGAGTCAACTGCTTTCCAAACTGTTTATTCAGCTTCGATATTTGGGGATGGATTAACTCCCCAAATATTTTGTTGAATGTTGAATTATCAAAGAAATCCATTAAACATAATTCTAAACAAGACGCTGGCAATCCAATGACGAGTTGAAATCAGGTCAATTTGGACAATACCTCAAAATTACACCTTTTTTTCATATCACCAAATGATCAGGATCATATCTCGAATATCTCTAGATCTGAATCTAATTTATCTCTTTTGTATGTTTGATGAAAATGTCTGAGCTAAATTTCTCCATAATGTAGGAAGTCTAGAGAGATAATTAGGAAAGTACTGCCCATATTCTCGATTTTAGTTGCGGCACGCGGCAAATTTTTTCTTTACAAACTTTGTTTTTCAACTTGTAGTTCAAAGTTCTAGATTGGATAATCTCTCACAAAATCATTCAGAATATTCGATCTGCAATATCTATCCATAGCATTCTATATACTAAGGCAATGGCACTCTATTCAAAATCTGGACCATGGATGGCAATTACCATCGGCTTTCAAAATATCATGTATTGTTATACTGCCTTTCATTACTATTCTAAAGTACTCTAATGTAACATTTGATTGATTTTAATGATTTCGGACCACCCAACCCACTTAAAATTAACATATTATTATACACTTTAATGGTAAAATCACAATCAATACACTGCTAAATATAAATACATAATTAAATAAATAAAAGATAAAGTGTGACAATTCATTTAGAACTAGACTAGATTCTCCATTCTCTCTCGCTCTCTCTCTCTCTCTCTCTAAAACAAAAGAACATAGAAAAAAATACAGTCAGGACCGCTTATTGTGAACCACCAGGGGGCCAAGAATCTGTTCATAATAGAGATACTTCATATTAATTAAGCGAACTTGATTCAATACAAATCCTATCTAAAAAAGGAATTCGGACCAGGAGGTTAGTTCATAGTAAACGAATGTTCATACCGGGTGATTCAAAAAAAAAAAACATACCGGGTGATTCAAAAAAACCCCCAAAAGTTAATGGCTGCTGTGACCACAATTCTTAACTAAACTCAACGAAACTCGAAATATACGGAGAATGGCATTATATTTATCGCATATTAAAAATTCAGCGTTCTAAATTCATTATTTTGTAAATTATAGCAAATGTTCCAAATGTCCTCCTTTTAGCTCTGTACATTTCTTGAGCCGTACCACAAAGTTATTCATGACATCTTTGCATACTGAGCTGGGAATCTTTCTAATTTCTTCCCTGATGTTTTCTTTCAACTCGCTGATGGTTCTAGGCTTAGTAGTATATACTCGGTCCTTTAGAAAGCCCCATAAGTAGAAGTCAGGGGGGCTTAAGTCGGGGCTATAGGGGGGCCACTCAAAATCGGTCTTGAGACTGATAACTCTTGAGCCAAAGTGTTCTTTGAGCCAATCTCTCGAGAAATACGAGGTGTGTGAGCTTGCTCCATCTTGTTGGAACCAAAAGTGAGTCAGAAGTGATGGATAGAGGATTTTGAGCTGCTGCAAGAAGAGATCAAGGACCTGGACATACCGTTCTTTCGTAATGGTAACCGCCTTGTGATTTTCCTCAAAGAAGAAGGGTCAGATGATTCCTTTAGCCGAAATGGCTGCCCATGCCGTACATTTTTCTGAATGTAGTGGTTTCTCAGCAACCTCTATTGGTCTCTGGGTTCCCCAGAACACGTTTGTCTTGGAGTTGACTTTTCCGTTTAAGTGAAAGTGGGCTTCATCGGACATCCACAACAGTGAAAGAAAACGGCCCTGACTTTGAATTTTTTCCAAAAATTTCTTGGCTATTTGAAGTCTTTTTGACTTGTTAGCAGTTGTTAACTTCTGTTTGGTCTGAATTCTATATGGAAACCTCTTAAGATCATTGATTAGGACCCTTCTGACTGTGCTTGGAGAGATTTTTCTGTCCAATGACAATGATTGACTCCTCCGCCTGATTGACCGTTTTGGGCTGAATTCGAGTTACGAACCATCCCAATTACTTCCGTTGTTCGCTTCTTTGGCCGACCAGAATGCGTTTGTCGGTCATCCGACTTGCTATTGAGGTTTTGAACCGTCCCATGTTTCCTAAACTTCTCCACCCAACGATAGATCAACGATTTATCGGGAGCAACTTCCGTCTGGAACGATGTACGGAATTGTGTTTTTACAGACTCGTATGAGGAAGTTCTAAAGTAATGTTCCACACAGAAAATTCGGTGCTGCAACACCCAATTTGGCATTTTCTGATTGTCTAGACTCATGCTAATAAGAAAATATAAGAATAAATCGGATTAGTAGAGAAATAAAGACAGAGTGATTCAAAAACCTTTTGGGTTGCATTTTTTTTGAATCACCCTGTATTAAGCGGGTTCATAGTAAGCAACCCTGACTGTAGTTATATATTTTTAGCCTAGTGTTATCTCTATTTCATCATTACGAATGTAGACTTCAGAAGAATGACATGACGCTCCAAATAGTTAAATTAGAAGCAACTTCTAGAATTTTAGTATACTCACTCTCTAAAACAATACTCTTTTTTATCTTAGCATTAGTGAAATTATGAATGGCATTATTCACGTGTTGAATCGAAGGGGTGGATGAGGAAATTACCTTCTCATTTTTAATAATTTCAAATAATTCGACTTCATTAATGATATTTTCCAATGACATGGTATCGGTTAGTGAGTGGCAGGATAGTTAAATTTTGTTTGTTTCCTTATAAAAAGCCTTGTAATATAAATTTTCATTAATAATTATTTTTTATGGTTCGATTGTAGAAATTTCATTATGATATTGTAAAAAGATGACCGTTGAATTTGATCAATAAATAACCCACCGACAGGGAGTTCGACTAGATGCAATTTAGAATTAATACAATTAAGAGTAGAAATAGTAAACTTAGCTTGTTTCTTTGATTCTGCAAGACTTTTCTGATATGCTTCTTATATCCTCCTTTACTCCTTGCCATATAGAGATAGTCTTTGACAACTAACAGTAGCGCCATCTGAGAATTGAATGGTCATTTCGATGTCTTCTTCATGGAAATGGTGTATGCAGACCTTGAAATAAAAAACAAACTACAATAGACTATTGTGATTAAAGTGTATTATCCAACATACTCTCAATCGTTTGTTCATCTCGTAGTCTTCTCTCCGCCGAGGTATAGCTCGGAACCATTTTTCACGAGTTACATTGTCAGCAGGAAAAGAGAAAACAGGTTGGATTCATCTTATCACAATAGTTTGACTTACAACCAGCATACATGCCAACCTGAGTCATGATAAAATCGGGACGCAGCGTTGAAAAAAAAGCGGGACATAATGGGGAAATTTCATTTAAAAGCGGGACACTCGATAAAATGAGGTCAAGAGGAGGGTGAAAAAAGCGGAACGTCCCGCCAAAAACGGGACAATTGGCAAGTATGAACCAGGTACCAGACGAGCCATGTTGAAAAGTATGCTGTGAATCGAGTAATAGTGAGAATAGGGGTGTGAAGATGAATGTTGAATAGACAAGCGATGTGCAGATAGGCGATTTGAGTGAGTGACAATATTTTGAGAACATTTTGAAATATCGTAAAAATATCGTTTTTAATTATTATGGGTGACCAAAATGTGGTTAGTCATTTTATTCAGTGACGTTTATTAGACAGAAGTTGACACATATTGGTAAATTCACAGGTTTATTTCGAAGTAATTACATCAGTGCATATATTTCCTGAACCCGAGGTTAAAAAAATCAAGATGTTGTCATTGTAAGGTGATGTATTCTGATATTTTTCACGCATAGATAGATGATGCAAATATCCAGGAAAATGAATTATTTCAGTTTCGGAAAATTATTCCAAAATATCTTCTAAGTAAGTAGGGAGTATATTAATTTATCATATTTAATCATAAAATCATAAAACTTGATAAATTAATTGTCTAGAAAGTTCGATGGTAATGGCCATCCATGGTCCAGATTTTGAATAGAGTGCCATTGCCTTAGTATATAGAATGCTATGATCTATCATTATAATAACTAAGATTATGGGAGTGGAGGACCTATATATCTTATATATTTAAACGCTAGGATTTTTTATTTTTTTCCAAATTGATTGAAGAATTGGCAATTCGCAGAGATACGAAAATTGACATGTAGGTGTCAAATGATGTATCTACGATTAAGTTCGAAGATCTAAGCGAAATTTTCACACCTATGCAAAAAAATGGAAAACAATTTTTCACACCTTTTCTATACAATATATCCTTACTATTAAAACTCGATTATTGTTTGTGTATATATATATATATATATATCTGTAACGAAATGATTGAAGAAACTGCTAGGCGTAGAAGGCTGATTTTTGGCATGTGGGAGTCTTTTGGCTATGGCTCCAGTAAGTTCGGAGCACAGACAAAAATGTCGACTCATCATGGAATTATGCCGTCATTGTCAAATTTTTAAAAGTTAAGCAATACAGTTATTTTAGCATAAATCAGTCATTATAAGAGATAGAAGGCTGAAATTTTAATATATTATATATACTAACATACTTCACAAATTTTGCAGCTATCATCAAAAAATGATGACTCATCACTTTGTTATGACGTCATCATTACTCATCAAAATTTTGAAAATTGTCAAATTCGGTGCTTTTTCTTGCGATATCGATTATAATATTAGGACAGACGTATTTAGAGATGTTATTTCCCTTATAATTAATCAATGGTGACCGCAGGCGACCGGAGGGAGCCTCCGGCGGACACAAAATGTCCGCCAGCTGCGCAGCGCAAGCAAGCGAACCGCGCTTGTATGACTAAAAAAGCCTAGAGATTGCTTCAAACAGTTGACATGGGGATTTTAGGGATGTAGATTCTGAAAATCGTATTTTTGAATCTATGTGATAAATTATTTGTTTACTTTTGTTTACAATATTATATGAAGTAAACAAATTCCCAAATCGGCTAGATTGAGTAACTCCAGGCGCCTCATGGCGACTCTATGGACACACAGTGTCCGCAAGCCGCGCAGCTTGTATATAGTATATATATACACTACCTGGACAAAGATATTCGACCATCACGAAAACCTCCACACAAATGGTATTAAAGTGGATCTATTCATAAAGGAATATGTACTCAAACTGTAAAAAATACTCTATTTTTTATTACAAGTTCGGAATCAACACATCCGAATTATTCATTTTTGAAACTTTCACCACGAATACTTATTCTCTTTTTGAAAATTCTCAAACTGTACCACTTTGTTTCACTAATGGCCATCATATATGATGGCCGTGACTAAGAACAATTTGCATCAGGTATCAAAGGCAGATATTTTTATACTTGGGAGTTATTAATTGAGTTGGGGCTCTCGATTATGCGTAATTAGAATGTGTAGATTACACAGCTCAAGAGAAATGAGAAAAAAATTTGGTGCTTTAGAATTTAGACCCATATTGGAGTATATTTGATTTACTGATTTTAATACTACCATCGGTTTTGCTCCATCAGCTCTAGTTTTTGAGATAGAGCATATTTCCTTAAATACTGATTTCGCTTTCGTGTAAGCTCAATTTGCTATTTGACCCCAATTATTTCATGTTTCTTTAGTATATCAAATCAATTTTTTTGCCTTGACTCTAGCTTGAAATGAAGTATTTCTTATTTATTCTAGAACCATATCATGCATTCTTAATTTTTATGTACTATATAATTAAGATTATCTTTTTTATGATTTCCATTTCAAATACTAGTTATTGTTGTTACATGGCTTTATCACGAAGAAGTTTGCAGTGGCGAAGTCTGAAGTTTGGTGTGCCAATGGTTTGGAGGGAACCAAAAAACCATTATGATGATTGTTATTTCTGTCTTGTCAACATCAAGGGAATCAATTGTAAGTACAAGATAAACTGGACATATCCTGACCTGAGTCAGCGAGACGACCTGTTCCACACTCAGAAGGGGTGCCCATCATGATTTTGAATCATCATCTAAATGAATCAGATATTCCTCATGAAGCAGAATTTTATTCAAGTGATAGCGATTTTGAAGACACTTCATCGATGGCCCCCCCCAACGATTTGATCAACTCGAACTGAATGATCTGATCAGGGATCTGGACCTCTCGAAGGAATCTTCTGAACTGCTGGCATCCAGGTTAAATTATAGAAACTTACTTCATCTTGGAACCCACATTACATATGATCGTAACAGAGAAAGATCTTTAATGCCATATTTTTCCAACGACCACAGTCTAGTTTGGTACAATGATGTTGGAGGTCTTTTAGGAGAAATGGGTGTACCAGAATACAGGTCAAATAGCAAAGTGGCTACACAAAATGCCCAGGCTTCTTGTGTCTTTGGGATAGTCGAGCCAGAAATGACCTCTGGGCGAGAAAAGAGTGGCCCTTGAGAAAAGATATGGTAGTGAGAGAAAGGAACATCATTAACAAACCTCTGATTAAAAGGGAAAATATCATTCTCCCACCACTGCATATCAAACTGGGCCTCATGAAGCAATTCATAAAGGCTTTGAATAAGGATAGTTCCTGCTTCCACTATCTATGCAGTTCATTTCCTGAACTGAGCACAGAAAAGTTCAAAGCTGGAATTTTCGATGGTCCCAAGATCAGAAAGCTCATAAAAGACACACATTTTATTCATTCCATGGATGACACTAAATCTGGGGCTTGGTCCGCATTTGTTTTAGTAACACAAATTTTTTTGAGCAACTATAAAGCAGCAAATTACTCTGAATTAGTGACCAACATGCTCTCGAAATTCAATGATCTTGGCTGTGACATGAGCATCAAGGTTCATTACCTCCATAACCATTCAGATCATTTTCCTGAAAACTTTGGTGACCTAAGTGAAGAACAATGAGAAAGGTTCCATCAAGACATCAAAGTAATGGAAGAGAGGTACCAAGGAAGGTGGGATATTCGCATGATGGCGGATTACTGCTGGAGCCTTCGGCGAGACTGTCCAAGCGAATCTCACTCAGGGAGTCCCGTAAAAGACTCTTTTTATGCGTTGACTGATTCGTGTCTACTGTTTATGTTAATGCTCTTTATACATTATAGCTCTTATGATAACGTATATATGCTTATGGTAAAAATTCGCAACAGCAGTATTCTTATATTTATATAAAAATTCAAGATTAATCAGTTGATGTCAATCGAGCATATATTTCAAAAACAAGAGCTGATGGATCAAAACTGAAGGCATTTTCGAATCAACGCACAAAATATACCCAAAAAATAGGTCTAACTTCCAAGGCCCAAAATATGTGTTTACCAGTGTTATGATTTAGAAATCAAAAATATTATTTCTTACAGTTTGAGTACATATTCCTTTATGATTTGACCCACTTTGATACTATTTGTAAGGGGATTTTCGTGGTGGTCGAAAACTTTTGTCCTGGTACTGTATATACTTAGGTCATTTCAAAAGTACTGATCACCCCCCACCAATTTGATATTAAGCAACGACTGATGTGTTATTTAATTAAATATTCTCGAAATAGTCTCCCTTGACTCGATTACACTCCTTTAGACGGTCTACCCAGCAGCGGAATGTCTTTTTATACTTCGTCTGTGGGATCGATTTCAGGTACTTATGAATGGCGAATCCGATCTCTATTCGACTAGTGAACTCCTTGCCAGAGAGATGACTTTTCAGCTTGGAAAACAATCAGAACTCACAAGGACTTAGGTCAGGGGAATAGGGAGGGTGATTCAGTGTAATCCATATGGTAAATTGTATCAAATCCAGCGCCCTCAATACTCGGCTCTTCCGATTGTTGTGCCAAGAATTTGATGATGACCAAGAGCCAAGAGGCGTTGCTCTTTCACACCGAAGTTCGTTGGATTTCTCGTGGTAATATGCTGTCTAGGGTCAATTCCCTGAGAAATGAGATGGTCGAATTCTTTGAGCGCAATAATTTCCGAGGCAAATCAAGAGATTTTAGTAATAAGTTGTTGGATAAAGAGTGGGTTATTAGACTTTCTTACTTGAATGACATTTTTACACGCTTAAATTTACTAAACAAATCACTTCAAGGACGATTTACACCTGTTGTTGATTTCATAGATAAAATCAGAGCTTTCATCATGAAGTTGGACTTATGGGAAGGAAAGGGATGGGAACCTGGATATTTTTGAGAATCTTACAGCGGCAGTTGAGAGTGAATAACTTGATGCAGAGATAGGGTTGTAAAGGGTGGGAAACTTTCTGGGGAATTTATAAGGCCTGGAAATTTTCGGGAATTTTGGGAATTTTCGTTTTTCTTTCATAATGAGAAATATTCAAAGATTTTACTGTGCCGACTATAATTTTGTAGTGCCCCAGTTCTAAAATGCATTATTTTGTTTGTTTGTTTGTATTTGTCAATAGAGCTGTCCTGACTACACATTTATACATTAAATTTGGCAAGTAGATATGAAAAGTTCATCTAATTTGCAACTCCGTATAATTTTCCAACCAGCCACAATTTTTGTATTCAATATTTTGAATTGTAATGTCATTCACGAGAATCACAAGATTCAGAACAATTATAGCTAATATACTTTTCATTTCAATGAGGTTAAATAAAACTCGGTTAAAATTTGTCAGATATTTATTGACTAGAGCTGTACCCAATATATTATTATAAGCTATAAGCTTCTGTTTTATCTCATATCATTTTAACTTAATAACTAGTCAGAAACGTATTGTTAGACTATTTGATAGGTTTCCCGATTGTTATACGTAAATAGAAGAATCGGATAACTTATACACTTACAACTAGTATTCGATTTTGTATTACATTTATTATTGATCCATCTTGAATCAGTTCGGCACTGGTTGTACTCGTATAATTTACATTTTTTTAAATTTTCCTTTATTCTTTCAGTATTTAGAGACAAATAAAGAAATGTTTTAATTGAATTCAATTTATTTTCCTCAGAGAAATGCCTCCGGAAACAATCAGATTTATTTAAACACAATGCAGAATTTTCCAGGTCGTATAAATTCCCGGAAAGTTTCCAAAATTCCCGGAAAGTTTCCACATTTGAAAACCCTATGCAGAGAACATAAGACTAGTGAAGGGCCACCTGTCCTGCTTGCAGGAAGAGTTTCAATCTTACTTTCCAGACCTGAGTGAAAGGAATGTTACCTTAATTCGAAATCCGTTCATTGTAGAAGTCCGTTCACTACCAGGCGATGTTCAAGAAGAATTCGTGGAATTTGTTAACGATTCAACAGCAAAAGATGCATTTGAGACCTTATCACTGATTAAGTTCTGGTCTAAAATGAGTGCGTACTACCCTAGTGTATGTACTATAGCTGTGAGTGGGTTGTTGATGTTTCCGAGTACTTATCTATGTGAACAAGGATTCTCTACACTTTTCTTTATAAAAAACAGATTTCGTTCTCGGTTAAGCGTAGAACCTGATCTTCGTATCGCTTTGTCTAAGACTGAACCCAGAATTGAAGCACTGGTGGAAGCTAAGCAAGCACAAGCCTGAAAGTCAAGAAACATTTTGTAATGCTCTGAAAAACTTGAGTATTTTCTAATTTCCCCATTAAATAATGATATACTCTTCCAATTTTGCAAAGTCATTTTTTTAGGGAATCTCACCTGATTGTACAGTTGTGACTGGAGTTACTAGACTCTTTTTTTTCTAATGAGGGGTACGTGACGCCTTGTCTTGAGGTAAAAGTAAAGGCAGTGGTGTCCTAAAAAGGGAATCCTCTGAATATGAGCTTTAATTTATTGAGTGATATACATAAACTATACAATTAAATAAAAGAGGAAGCAGTGGGTGTCCTGATATCAAGAACACCTATGGTGGCTCTGAAGGAAGTATAGATGAATCCTATTTAAAAAGAACCTAGCTCTATCAAACGTATATGCAGCAAGGGGGAAAAGGCCCATAAATTGTTCAAAAGCTGAAAAAGATCCCACATAGGCAAAGGATGGCGAAAACAATAATCAATGGCACATAATTAGGCCAAATTGCTCATATTTCAATATCTGTTGATGATCAATACATGGAAGCAGAAAAAATTGATTGATTTGGGTTGACTCAAAATTAATCCAAATAATATCATATTTTCACAAATTAAATAGCGCTTCGCTTGCTTGCAGACATTTTGTGTCCGCCTGAGGCGCCCTTTGGGAGCCTAGGCTCACATTGATTAATTATAGGGTAAATAACATCCCCTAATACGTCTGTCTTAGTGATTTATAATCGATATCACTCGAAAGATAACAAATTTTGTCAATTTTTGATGCTTAATGATGAGTTATTATTTTTGATGCGAGTTGTACGTATTATAATTGAGATCTATTAATAGACATATTCTATTAAAATCTCAGTCTTCTATCACTTAAAATGACTGAATTATGATAAAAAACTGAAATTTATCGTTATAAAAGGTGACAATGACATCATAATTAGATGATGAGTCGATATTTACTTCTGAGGTCAGAAATTAGGGAAGCCATAGCAGAAATACCTTTTTTATAATTAGAAATTTCAGTTTTTCGACACTCTGTCTTTTTAGGCTTGGGCGCCGCGTAATGAAGGTTTAGTGAGGCTAAGCCTCCCCAAAATTTAATCTTATTAGCTTCTAACTGAGGGGCTTTCCACTAAGTTAATCGAAGATATGGTGATAATATTTTCGCACAAATTAATCAAAATATTTAAGTTAGGGACAGGACAAAATTGGCCGCTATACACAGGTTACCGTTATATACAGGTGATTATCTTAATCCCTAAAAGGTATCAACGTAGTGCAATAAATATCAATTTTTAGAAATCAATTACTTGAAGTAATTAGATAAAACTTGTTTATCATTCGTAACAGGTCCTATAATAAACACAAAACAAGGTGAAAAAGGTGATGGCCGTTATAGACAGTTTTAGGGTCAGTAAGGGACTGCAAATGGGTGGCCGCTGGCCGCGTTGAGCAGGTCACCGCTATACACAGGTTCAATATTATGGAATTTCGGACGGGACTATTCATTGGTGACCGCTATATAGAGTGACCGCTATATAGAGTGGCCGCTATAGCAGGTTCGACTGTATTATCCTTGCTATTGATTAATGTATATTTATATATATATATCCTTACTATTAAAACTCGATTAATGTGTGTGTATATATATCTATATATCTGTAACGAATTGATTGAAGAAACTGCCAGGCACAAAAATCTTTGGCATGTGAGAGTCTTTTGGCTATGGCTCCACTAAGTTCTGAGCTCAGACCAAAATGTCAACTAATCATGGAATTATGACGTCATTGTCACCTTTTTTATAATTAGAAATTTCAGTTTTTCGACCATAACTCAGCCATTATAGGTGATAGAAGACTGAAATTTTAATAGAATGTGTATATTATTATACCTCACATATGATCCAACTATCATCAAAACATGATAACTCATCACTCTGTTATGACGTCATCATTACGCATCAAAATTTTTAAAATTGACAAATTTGGTGATTTTTCGAGCGATATTGATTAAAACAGTAAGACAGACGCATTTAGAGATGTTATCTCCCATATAACTAAATAATAGTGACCACAGGCGCCCGAAGGTCCCCTCTGGCGGACATAAAGTGTCCGCCAGCCGCGAAGCGCGCTTGTATAATATATATATATCTGTAGCGAATTGATTGAAGAAACTGCCAGGCGTAGAAAGCTGATTTTTGGCATGTGGGAGTCTTTTGGCTTTGGCTCCGGTAAGTTCTGAGCTCAGACGAAAATGTCGACTCATAATGGAATTATGACGTCATTGTCACATTTTTCAAAGTTAAGCAATACAGTTATTCGAGCATAACTCAGCCATTATAGGAGATAGAAAGCTGAAATTTTAAAAGAATGTGTATACAGTCAGTACCGCTTATTGTGAACCACCTGGGGACCATAAAATCTTCATAATACATAGAGATACTATATATTTTTCGAGATTGAATCAATACAAATCCTATTTAAAAAATGAATTGTGACGGAGGTTAGTTCATAATAAATGAATGTTCATATTAAACGGGGTCATAATAAGCGACCTGACTGTATTAATATATCACAAATATGACACAACTCCCATAAAAAAATGATGATTCAAATGGAACCTCCAAAGAGAACCTCTGGGTGACACAAAGTGTCCGCGACTTAACGCACGCAAGCGAAGCGCGCTTGTATCTATCTATCTATCTATCTATCATAGACTATTTAATACTATGGACTGTCGACTCTCCTACTCAGGTCCATTGTGTATTATTGACATCTAGTGATCCATTCAAGTTCGGCATGGGAAAAGTATTATTGTTAATTAGGAGGTCATATTTTTGGAATCCATTGGTCATGTTAGCTGACCTCAACTATGTGGGGAATGTGAGTTATGTGGTTTTTGCACCTGTTTTTCACAATTTTAAGATACATTTTGGCGATATTCTAACCTTTTTTTAGCACATTTTAAAGCGTTATTAATGTATGATTGTCAAAAATAATCAAGGAGGGGACGGGTTGATTCGAAAGATTTGAGCTATTCTGAAGGAATGTGACTACATTCCAGCATTGCGATGGATACGAAAATTTACCATTTGAGCATATATCTTGAAAACAGTTATAGCAATACATTCAAATTTGAATGTATTTGATAGATCAGGGCTGGGGTTGGTTAACCGATATTTCGGGTCGGTTATTTTGGTTTCCTCCAGGGCGGTTAACTGGTTAACCGATGTCAATATTAATTAGTATAAATATAGATTTTCGACTAATATTTAACCTGATATTGAAAAATTTACAATTTTCAGTGGTCTCGAAATATACCTTTTGGTTTGAAAAATAGAAATAATATTGTAATATCAAAATTTTAGAACTAATATCCATGAATCTTCATCGAAAAACAATGAAATTAGTCTAAATATTTAGAAAATAAAGCAGAATGGCTATACCGATCCAAAATTTTCTTAGCCGTTAACCGTGATTGACGGCGGTTAACCGGTTAATCGAATCCAGCCTTGGATAGATTGGATAGAGGGCTAGTTTCTATTAGTTCCTAATACATTCTGTTACATTAAAACCTAAGAATTTTGAAAAATGGTGCAATAGAATTTATGAACTTATTTGATATATTGCAGCATATCACAAAATCCTTAGGTTTTAATGTAACACAAACGCGCTTCACTTGCTTGGGCTGCGCGGCTGGCGGACACTTTGTGTCCGCCGGAGGCTCCCTTCGGTCGCCTGGGGTCACATTGGTTAATTATAAGGGAGATAGCATCTCTAAATATGTCTGTCCACTGTTATAATCGATATCACTCGAAAAATCACAAAATTTGTCAATTTTAAAATTTTTGATGCGTAATGATGACGTCATAAAAAAGTGATGAGTAATCATTTTTTGACGATAGTTGCATCATATGTGACGCATGTTAGTATACATATTCTATTAAATTTCAACTATCTATCTCCTATAATGGCTAAGTTATGCTCGAATAACTGTGTTGCTTAACTTTTAAAAATGTGACAATGACGTCATAATTCCATGTTGAGTTGACATTTTGCTCTGAGCTCAGAACTTACTGGAGCCATAGCCAAAATACTCCAACATGCCAAAAATCAGCTTTCTGCGCCGGGCAGTTTCTTCAATCAATTCGTTACAGATATATATATATATATATACATATAGATTAATCGAGTTTTAATATTAAGGATAATGTATTAAGAACTAATAGAAAGTAGCCTATCATCTATCAAATACATTCAGATTTGAATGTACAAGCGCGATTCGCTTGCTTACGCTATATGGCTGGAAGACGCTTTGTATCCGCCAGAGGCTCCCTTTAGACGCCTGGGGTCACATTAATTAATTATAAAGGGCATAACAATTCGAAATACGTCTATCCTACAGTTAAATCGATATCGCAGGAAAAATCGCAAACGTCATAACAGAGTGATGAGTCATAATTTTTGATGATAGTTGAATCATATGCGAGAAATATTAATATACATATTCTATTAAACTTTCAGCCTTCTATCACCTAAAATGGCTGAGTTATGGTCGAAAAACTGAAATTTGAAATTATAAAAAAGGTGACAATGACGTCATAAATCCACGATGAGTCGACATTTTCGTCTGAGCTCAGAACTTAGTGGAGCCATAGCTAAAAGATTCCAACATGCCAAAAATCAGCCTTCTGCGCCTTGCAGTCTCTTCAAACTATATATATATATATATCTGTAACGTCAGACAAAAATGTCGACTCATCATGGAATTATGACGTCATTGTCACCCTTTTTATAATGAGAAATTTCAGTTTTTCGGCCATATCTCAGCCATTTTAAGTGATAGAAGGCTTAAATTTTAAAAGAATATGTATATTAATATATCTCACATATGACACAACTATCATCAAAAAATGATGACTCATGACGTCATCATTAAGCATCAAAATTTTAAAAGTTGACAAATTTGGTGATTTTTCGTGGTATATCGATTATAACAGTAGTACAAGCGTATTTAGGGATGTTATCTCCCTTATAATTAATCAATGTGACCCCAGGCGCCCACAAAGTGTCCGCCAGCTGCACAGCGCAAGCAAGCGAAGCGTGCTTGTGTCATATATATTAGGGTATTATACAGCCCTCCAGAGATACGCTCCTAATCTAAAATCCCTAAATTTTCATACGCCTAAATCTATAAATTGCATTATAAAATAGGGTAAATTGGGTATTATTCTGGATTTTACCCTCCTAAACACTTTAATGCTTAAAATCATACGCCTAAAGGAGCTTCTCGCGCTCCTAGATAATCTCCTGATATATATATAAGAGAGATAGTATAGATATAAAGACATACATTAACCGAGTTTTAATAGAAAGGATAGCTATAACGGTTTTCTAGATCTATGCTCAAATGGAAAATGCGTTTCAATAGAAATGCTGGAATGCAGCAATATTCCTTTAGAAGAGCTAAAATTTTTCGAATCAACCCGTCCCCACTTTGATTATGTTAGATTTAGCTGCTTGTTCATCGCCTTCAATTCACTTAAAGTCTTCAAACCATGTTTTCTGGTAAATTGGTTGCATGACAACACTCAGACAGGGATTTTCCAATAGAACAAGTAGGATTAAATTCCATGAATGTATCGAAAATTGAGATGTAATTTTAAGGATTTGAACTTATAAGATAAGAAAACTACTGCGTATTCATTAATTATTGTAATTTCACAACAAATGGTATCTTATTTGACCACAAATTGATATAATAATAATGAAATTTGAAACATAACTATATTATCAACATAAGCGCGCTGCGCGGCTGACGGACACTTTATGTCCGCTGGAGGCGCCCTTTAGGCGTCTGGGGCCATATTGATTAATTATAAAGGAGAAAACATCTCTTAATACTTCTGTCCTACTGTTATAATCGATATCGCAAGAAAAATAAACCAAATTTGTAAATTTGTAAAATTTTGATGCGAAATGATGACGTCATTACAGAGTGATGAGTCATCATTTTTTATGATAGAAACATTAATCGAGTTTTATTAGTAAAGATTTGAAAGTGAATAAGTAGCCAGAAATGAAATTAGATACACATTCCATATTGTGAAGTAACCAAATCAACAGTTAGGTATTAAAAAATTGATGACCAATAATCCTTACTATTAAAACTCGATTAATGTTTGTGTGTGTATATATATACAGGGTGTTTCACAATTGATGTCGTATTATTATATTTGATTATATTAGATACCCATTTAACGAAATATATTTAGTTTAACTTACAAATATTGATATAATTTAATGTTTTCTCTCTGTCCGTACTAAAATTGCAAAGATTGTAATCACGAAATCTATAGGCAAAAAACGGCGTTCTGTGCGTAATCTTTCCCAGGAATTAAAGTTGAAAGGTCTTTCAATATCTTACAGTACAGTAGTATATCGTTATTTAAAAAGAGAAAAGGGAGTAAAATCTTACAAACGCCAGCGGCAACAGTTATTAACCGCGAAAATCAAGGCCGCAAGACTAAAATTTTGCAAAGAACGTGCCAATTGGACAGTAGACGATTGGAGAAATGTACTGTTCACAGATGAGTCCCCGTTTCAATTAAATCATCCCTCAAACCGGAAAAATGATTGTGTTTGGGCCAGAAATCCATCGGAGGTTGACCCCATTAGAACAGTGAAGTTTCCCAAGAAAATTCAAGTCTGGAGTATGATGTCATATCGTGCACTGTCAGAGTTGCACTTTATCCCTGTTGGGCAAACTGTAACCGCAGATTGCTATATTAACGAGATTCTGGATAAAACTCTAATGTCTGCAATGAACAGAAAACGAAAAACAGAAAATATTAAAAAATATGTCCGGTGCGATATTTCAACAAGATGGTGCCCCAGCTCACAACGCAAATTTACTCAATATTGGTTAAGAGGAAGGATAAACAGGTTTTGGGCGAAGGGGACCTGGCCAGCGAACACTCCAGACTTGAATCTTATCGAGAATATATGGTCGATTTTGAAAAATGATCTGGATTCAATGGGTGAGTCAAAAGATTTAAAAATGCTGGATAATCAACTAAAAACTGCATGGTCCAATATTTCACCTAACTTTTGGGAACCTTAATAGATGGGATGCCAAATCGCATTAAAACGTGCATTGAACTCAAAGGTGGATATATTGGTAAATAATTGTACCTGTATTCCAATTATTTTACATGTAATTGTGTAATACGACATCAATTGTGAAACACCCTATAGATATATCTGTAACGAACTGATTGAAGTAACTGCCAGGCACAAAAAACTGATTTTTGGCATGTGGGAGTCTTTTGGCTATGGCTCCACTAAGTTCTGACCTCAGATGAAAATGTCGACTCATCATGGAATTATGACATCATTGTCACCTTTTTTTAGAATTTGAAAGCCATTTTAAGTGATAAATGGCTGAAAATTTATTTGAACGTGTATATTAATATACCTCACATATGATGCAACTATCATCAAAAAATGATGACTCATCACTCTATTATGACGTCATCATTGACAAATTTGGCGATTTTTCGTGCAATATCGAATATAACTGTATGACAGACCTATTTCGAGATGTCATCTCACTTTTATTCAATCAATGTGACCCCAGGCGACCGAAGGGAGCTTCCGGCGGACACAAAGTGTCCGCCAGCCACGCAGCGCAAGCAAGCGAAGCGCGCTTGTTTGCTTTAAAATTCAAAATAATACCGCCGACTGCATTGAAATTTTCGTTCATCGCATCCGTACATGAATAGATCAATTCATGATATGGATCAGGTGCTATAATTTAAATTTTAGTAAATATATTGTCTAATTCGATATAATATTGGTATGGAATAAGATTTTTAATTTCAATATTGATGGGAACCGGGATCGGCGGACCGCGTCCAACACATGTAATCAAGCAGCTAAATCTCTAGATAGTGCCAAGTAATTTGAAGATTGGAAATTTATTTGAAACATACCTTGGATGATGACACAATACATGTCATCTAAGGAATTTGGAAGCTCACTTCTAGCCCGTCTGTGAGGGGCTTTTCTTACATCAATTAAAGTTTGTAGGGTTAAAATTGTTGATGTAAATTTTAGCTGTGTCATCATGATGACGTCAGCATAATTAATTAGCAGTATTTTTTAGAGTAATCTATTCTGAACACTTTATACAATATATATTCATTTTATCTCATCATTTTATTTCTATTAACCATTCATCATTATTGCTGTGTCATCATGACGTAAGTATAATTAATTAAGATAATTTTGTTGAGACATCTATATTGAACACTTTATTGAACAATTGTTTATCTCAAACTATTAAAATTTGAGCTTTAATAGATATTTATCTTTAAAATTAGGCGATCATGACGCGGCAAAATGTTTAACCGCAAATTGCTCAGAAGTCCTATGTCCAATGCATCTAGGAATGATTTAGGATTAAAATGCTACTTAATGATGATGATTTAGCATATATTGAAAATCGTATGAGTAGGTGCACATCTATATATATGTCTGCACTTCACAAATAAATTCAGGGCGGTATCTTTTAACTCTTGTCTGTACCACTTACCACTTACGGCCAGCCGGCCAGACACCAGCACTCATTTCAGTACATTGCTACTATATGATTATATTGGATCATAGATCCAATATAATGATATAGGAAGCACACTAAAAATTAGTATTTAAGGTTGGCCTATCAGGAATTTGTTTTTAACGGGCATTTATTATTTTTAGATCCCTATAGGGATTCTGAACATTAATATCAATTTTTATAACTCCAATGATAATATTTTTCCACTTAAAGCCACTTGTATCACCTAGTGTCTCTCTAAAAAGGACACCTAATGAATCGAAATGTCCCATATCCATAACCTCTTTTAGACATGGCAGACGTTCATTTAAATGCTGAAATCGTGTCCAGCACTGAATATCCAGCGATTTAATATATATTGACCATATTTTGGAGAATTTTGGTTGTCCGTGCCTAGCAACGTCCAATAAATTTTCTACATACCTGGCCATTGCTAGAAATACGCACCAAAAATATTATCCAAATATGGTCAATATATATATATGGGGAATTCTATATCAAATCAACCAGCCATTTCACCACAATCAACCGATTTGTCTGAAATTGTTACTAATACGGCTGTACTTTTGCGAAAATTACAGATCAATCGGTCATGTAGTTTTTGACTAATGACGTCACAAAATTTGGAATTTTTGCTGTTTGACCAAGGATTCTCACAATGGTCAAATCACCATCTCATATTAAACTCGAATAACTCGAAAAATATTCATCAAACTCTTTCATAAATTGCTATACTTATGTATGTTTTTACATAGAGAATACGAAAAACATGAGTAAATTAAGCTTTGATTTCCTTTTATTTGTGAAAACTGGAACTGAACCCAACTCCGGAAGCAAACCTATGACGTAACAAGAATGTATGAACTATGACGTAACAAGAATGTATATTTTAGAAACTGTTTTATTTTTTGGTATTTTACACTTTATAATCATAATTCGTTGTAAAATGGAATTCATTTGGTTTCCATATGTTCTCTTTGAGTTAATCACATATTTGTGCCTGGAAACACTTTCTATATACTATAACTCAAAATTTTATCCTCTTTGTAAAAATATAAATTTGACCTGACCACACTCAATTTCTACCATTTAAAAAATGATTTTACTCCTTCCTCTATAATATCACTCATTCTTGCAACATTCTGCCTATGATATAGTGTGTTTCATAATTATTGGCACTAGACTTTAACTTAATGTACTAGTATCAAACCTGTACTTGGAAAGAGTTTTATAATTTCAGTATAGCCTCATGTATGTATTTTCTTACTATATATACATTGTTTCGAGTCACCCAATCATACCATGTGATTACGTAGCATCTTTTCTAGAATGCAAACTCATTCTTTCTCTCAGTTTTTGTCATAATTCCAACCACAGTTTGCTATGGTATAGCAATTTTTCTTCTATACTGCTTAATTTAGTTATATAAATATCTAAGCATGTATGTATATTGTAGTTGTGCAATTCTTGAGGATTTGTTCAAAGTATTCAGTAAGATATAGGTTCTGAAAGTCACAATTAGGGATGTGATTGAGGCTCGCAGAGAATAACAATGTAAAATGTGGAGTTTAGCCCATAAAATTGACAATTTTGAACTTAACTTGTTTAAAGTAATGGTTAAACTAATAATTAGTGCTATTTGTGGGTATTGACCACAAATACAATTATTTTTTCTCAAATTAAATTTTTTTTCTCTAGAAATTTGATTTTGTAAGGTCATACCCCTAATTCACTGGCATATCCCTAATTCTGACTTTCAGAGCCTACATCATTCCGAATCCCTTGAACAAATCCTCAAGAATTGCACAACTACAAGATATATACATGCTTAGATATTTCTATAACTAAATTAAGCGGTAAAGAAGAAAGCATTGCTATACCATAGCAAACTGTGGTTGGTATTTTGACAAAAACTGAGACAAAGAATGATTTTTAGCATGGTAAGAAAATACATACATGAGGCTACTGAAATTTTAATACTCTTTCCAAGTACAGGTTTGATACTACATTAAGTTAAAGTCTAGTGCCAATAATTAAGAAACGCACTGTATGTATTAGGAATTATCAGTCTGTTGTATATTTGACCGCAGACAGTCTAAACATAAAACAGTGTATGCTATTGTTGCTATATAATAGGGATGCAATCAATGTAACCAAAGAGTTGTAAAGTTAATTTAGGAAGACTAATATTTACTAAAGAATCCGATATATAGTCCGACCATAGCTCTCTGTAGCTAAGGTCTACTATCTAAATCTCAAAAATGGACCAGGGATGCGGTCGAAATGGTTGCACTAATGCATGATCTGCCTAAAATCATTAAAGACGCAGAATAAAACTTCGGAATGTATTGCTAGCATATATAAATATGTTCTCAAAGTACCCATATCCGTTGTTAAAATTTAGATTAATCATCACAAGATTGCGCAATAGGTTATATTTGTGACAAATTTTGTGATTTTCAGCGACCGTTTAAGGGCACTTCTAAGTTTTTTCATTATATTTTTTTCGAGTGAGCCGTGAATGGTTTGATGCGAAAATTTTGGAATTTTTCATTGATTAGTTGTGGTCATAAAATACGCAATAACTATGCATTCAAATTTGATCTTATTTGATAGCCAATATACTACTTCTTTTCAAACAAATTACCAAATGTGACTAAAGTGATAAATTGTCCAATAACTAGTAAACCATCGAATCTAGACGTGGAAATTATATTATGGCTTTATAGGAAGTAGTCTATTGTCTATCAAATAAGATCAAATTTGAATGCATAGTTATTGCGTTTTTCAAGATATGACCACAACTAATTCATGAAAAATCCCAAAATATTCGCATCAACCCATTCACGGCTCACTCTATGCGAAAAAAAAATAAATGAAAAAACTTAGAAGTGCCCTTAAACGGCCGCTGAAAATTACCAAATTTGCCACAAATATAACCTATTCCGCAATCTTGTGATGATTAATCTAAATTTTAACAACGGATATGGGTACTTTGACACCATATTTATATATGCTAGTAATACATTCCGAAGTTTTATTCTGCGTCATTAATGATTTTAGGCAGATCATGCATCAGTGCAACCATCTTCGACCGCATCCCTGGGCTATTTTTGAGATTTAGAAGGTAGACCTTAGCTACAGAGAACTATGGTCGGACTATATATCGGATTGTAAAGCAAATATTAGTCTTCCTAAATTAACTTTATAACCATTTGGTTACATTGATTGCATCCCTATTACATAGCAACAACAGTATTACACCGTTTTATGTTTAGACTGTCGGCAGTCAAATATACAACAGATTGATAATTCCTAATACACATATCAATTGCAGAATGCTGTAAGACTGAGTGATATTATAGAGGAAGACATAAAAGCATTTTCACAATGGTAGAAATTGAGTGTAGTGTGGTGAGGTCAATTTTATATTTTTACAAAGAGGATACAATTTTGAGTTTATATATAGTAAGTGTTCCAGGCACAAAAATGTGAATAACTCAAAGAGAAAAGATGGAAAAAATGCAATTTTTCATTCATTGATTGAATCATGATTATAAACAGTAAATAGCAAAATATAAAGGTTTGCTTCCGGAGTTGGTTTCAGTTCCAGTTTACACTAATAGAAATAATTTAAAACTTAATTTACTTATGTTTTTCGGATTCTCCATATGTAAAACATAAGTTTTCAAAAATGTATACTTTCTAGAGCGACCCCAGGTGGTACAAGTGGCTCTCACTGGCAAAATATTAGGATTGAAGTTTTAAAAATTGATTATATGTTTAGAACCCCTACAGGAGATCTAAAAATAATAAAAAAGCGCTTTTGGAAAATTTCTGATAAAAAACAAATTCTCTATAAGCAATACCACCCTTAAATCAAAAAATTAATCTAAATCAAATAAATCATGATTTTTGAGCTTTTTAAACCTACCGGCGGGACAGAAATCATGAATACGCAACATTTTGTGATGCATCTGCTTATTACTCGAAAACTATTCGACATACCAAGTCCATAATCATATCAAGTATAGATAAATTATTTCACCCAAAACATTAAATTTTGTCTAAAATTAGACGGACATTTACCCACTCAGTTATTTTCGAATAAAAACTTTGACAGCCATAATTCAAATAAAGACATCTCGCGAAAAAGGTGGGATAGAGGTTAACAGATATATGATTGGTGGATTGTTTACTAAGGATGACTCTACAATATTATGCTATTTTTTCATGATGACGTCATCGTGGGTTTGCAAATGAATCTTAAGTCGGTTTTGTAGTATTTTGAAAGCACACTCCCATCTCGTCCTTCGTTTTCTTTTTAGACGTCAAATCCTTCAAAAATATTTCTACTAACCTGGCATAGGATGCGCAACTTTATTTATTTTATATTATTCTAAAGTAGTGATGTCGGTTAACTGTGGCAAAGTAACTACATCAGATTCCTTCTCTGCAAAGCAAAGGCGTATTGTACGTAGACCGAATGAAGATCCTAATTATCCATTATCCCCAACTGCTGATACAAAATCGTTCTTTTGCTTGCCCTATAATGGCAAACTACCTGTTCTTCTCAAAGTTAATACTATTGAGCTTGATAGATCAGGATGTGAGAATGATACTAAATGGGGATTCTCATTAAGGAATATTCAGGTCTGTTCAAGTTTGTAAAAGTATATATACTCTTTAGTTAAACATAACTGTTAGCTGAATGTATAAGCGTCAAAGTTGACATTATGAGCGGGAAATGCCCGCCCATATTTTGACTTTAATAAACGAATACATAATAATTGTCGAAAAAATTTATGAAATAATCAAAATAAGTGTGATTAAGCTTTGCTAAATTCATTTAATGAAGCTATAGTATTCTGTCGTATAATAAATACTGATCGCCATTCATCCACTAACTCTACAATATCTAATGTATCAACATACTGTGTTTGTAATTATGTAAGCTTGCAATGTGGTTTAGTCTCTTGTGTGTAAATGGAATATAGTAAGTTCATTTATATTTGAATAGCCTGAAATTTGTGTTGCATACGTGTATTGGGAGCAAACTTTATGTGTTATGGAAAACTTCGTTGCCTTTGTTTTGATACTTTGAAATCATGATGATTCTGATTTTAAAAAATGCACAGAGCGGTGCGGATTCAAATACAGTAGAACTCGGATAAGACCTACCCCTTCGGGAAGGAATTATTAGTACGTACTAGCCGAGTTTGTACTACATAGAAATCTATATTATGGATGGATTTTGGTTCAGAGAAATGAGTACGTACTAACCGAAGAACGTATTATCCGAGTATGTACTAACCGAGTTCTACTGTAATGGAGTGTGCCCGCCCAGTTAGGGACGACGGGAGGGAAACGTTGGCGCCTATGGCCGAATGTAATGTGAAGATGTGACATATTTGTGACTGGTAAATTTAGTACAATGATTTTGATCCCTCTCAACTCGACATAATTGTGCCGCTTTGCAAATTTTGCCTATACTCCCAATGTATTTTTCTCATTTATAAAGTAGAGGGCGTAGATCGTTAAATATTTTGGAAAAGTGGCAGCACGAGTTTTTTACAATCCTTCCATATTCCTAAGATTTCTATTTTGAATCGGATTTTGGTTACCTATTTATATTATAAATATAAAACAATACATTGGATGCATATCTGATAGCTACCATTCAATGAAACTACTCTAGGGGTCCGAATAAACGGGGAGGGGGGGTCGGAACGAACTTGAAATATTGCGGCAGGTATGGAATTTTATTTACTTATTTTTACTTTACATGAGTAAATTTAATACATAGCTATATTTTAGCACAAGTAGTAGTAAGACTGTGAGGTCTATGCATACTTTCTAATTATTTTGTCATATTAAAACGCTTGGATTTTAGATACGAAAATTGGCATGTAGGTATCAATTGATGAATCTACGATTAAGTTCGGAGATCTAAGCGAAATTTTCACACCTCTGCAAAAATGGAAAACAACTTTTCACACCTTTTCTATACAATACTATGTACGGCTTCACTATCACAATATAAATCATTGTACGACACTATTGTAGGCTGTCATTGTTATCAATGCAATACTTTATATATATGTCTCAATTATATTATAGTTTATAGCAATAAAAAAGGTTTTGTTTATTTTTTCATACATTTATAGTTTACGCATTTTAACACCATTTGACGAATTTTGAAAAATATGCAAGATACTAGTTCCCAACGGTTGACATGAGGTTTTTAGGGGTGTAGCTTCTCAAAATCGTATTTTCGAATATTTGTGCATTGATACATTAAGTAAAAAATTACAAAAATAGGCTAGAGACTGTCTTCCAACGGTTGACATGGGGTTTTCAGGGGTGTATATTTAGAATATTATATTTTTGGATCTATGTGAGAAATTATTTGTTAACATTTGTTACAATGTTTATATAAAGTAAACAAAAACCCAAAATTGGCTAGATTGAGTAACTCTATGCGCCCGCAGGGCGATTCTGAGGACACTAAGTGTCAGCAAGCCTCGCAGCGCAAGCAAGCGACGCGCGCTTGTATATGGGGAATTCCATGTTAAATCAACCAGCCATTTCACCACCATCAACCGATTTGTCTGAAATTTGCTGTGCGACAAGCCACTGATATGTCTTTACTTTTGTGAAATTTTCAGATCAATCAGTAATTGGTTTTTGACTTATGACGTCACAAAATTTTGAATTTTTGCTGTTTAACCAAGGATTTTCACAATGGTAAAATCACCATCCCATATTAAACACGAATAACTAGAATAACTCAAACATGAGTAAATTAAGCTCTGAGTTCCTTTATTTGTGAAAACTTGAACTGAGACAAACTCCGGTTGCAAACTGGAATTATGACCTAACAAGAATGTATATTTTAGAAACTGTTTTATTTCTTGGTATTTTACTCTTTATGATCATAATTCGTTTTGTAAAAAATGCATTCGGTTTCCATATGTTCTCTTTGAGTTATTCACATTTTGTACCTGTAAACGCTTTCTATATATAACTCTAATTTTATCCTCTTTGTAAAAATATAAAATTGACCTGACAACTCTCAATTTCTGCAATTTTCAAAATGCTTTTATGTCTTCCTCTATATTATCACTCATTCTTACAACATTCTGCAATTGATATATGCATTAGGAATTATAAGTTGTATATTCGACCGCAGACAGACTAAGCATAAACAGTGCAATGCTGTTGTTGCTATGCAATACGAATGGAATAAATCATTAATGAGTTGAAAAGTTAATTTATGAGGATTAATATTTGCTGAACAAACCGATATTTAGTCCGACCATAGCACTCTGTACATAAGGCCTCCCAACTAAATCTCAAAAATGGACTAGGGATATGGTCGAAGATGGTTGAACAAATACTACATGATCTACATAAAATCATGAACGACACAGAATAGAGCTTCGGAAAATATTACTAGCATATATAAATATGGTGCCAAAGTATCCATATCCGTTGTTAAAATTTCGACTAGTCATCATATGATTGCGCATTAGGTTATATTTCTGACAAATTTAGTGATTTTGAGGTTGCTCAAGGGCACTTCTAAGTTTTTTTATTATAGTTTTTTTTGTATAGAATTGAGCTGTGAATGAGTTGATTCGAAAAGTTTGAATTTTTTTCATGGAATGTTGCTACATTCCAGCGTTGCTATGGAAACGCATTTTGATCAGTTGAGGTCATATTTTGAAAATCGCAATAACTATGCATTCAAATTTGATCTTATTTGATCGCCAATATACTACTTCCTATAAAACCGTTACATAATTCCCACGTCTAGTTCAATGGTTTATAAGTTATTAGACAAATTACCAAATGTGACCAAAGTGATAAGTTGTCTAATAACTCGTAAACCATTGAATCTAGACGTGGAAATTATGTTACGGCTTTATAGGAAGTAGTCTATTAGCTATGAAAATATGACCTCAACTCATCAAAATGCTATTCCGTAGCAACGCTGAAATGTAGCAACATTCTATGAAAAAATATTCAAACTTTTCGCATCAACCCATTCACTGCTCAATTCTATACAAAAAAAACGACAATAAAAACACTTAAAAGTGCCCTTGAACAACCTCAAAATCAGTGAATTTGTCAGAAATATAACCTATTGCGCAATCATATGATGAAATTTTAACAACGGATATGGATACTTTGGCGCCATATTTATATATGCTAGTAATACATTCCGAAGCACTATTCTGCGTCGTTCATGATTTTGGGCAGAACATGTAGTATTTGTTCAACCATCTTCGACCATATCCATTTTTGAGATTTAGATGGGAGGCCTTATGTACAGAGTGCTATGGGTGGACTAAATATCGGATTGTTCAGCAAATATTAATCCTCATAAATTAACTTTTCAACTCATTAGTGATTTATTGCATTCGTATTGCATAGCAACAACAGCATTGCACTGTTTATGTTTAGTCTGTCTGCGGTAGAATATACAACAGACTTATAATTCCTAATGCACATATCAATTGCAGAATGTTGTAAGAATGAGTGATATTATAGAGGAAGACATAATTAGCTTTCTATTCATCAATCTTTAAGAGAATCTTCAAATTTCGGATCTCAATGGTGAGTCAAACTCTGAGTACTAAACTAGGAAAGGAATTGGAATGAAATATTATATCATGTGGTGATTTACTACCCTTGTGTCAGAACTCCGCACGCTGGATCCTATATTTATCTTGACTCGAATGTATTAGAAAATGGAGATGAACTGCCTAGCAAAGGAGTTAAGGAGCCTCAGGTAATTTTAGATAAACTAACAGCGAAGCGAGGGGTGTTCGTATATTATCTCTAGTGAGGGAATCCTTCTTAAGTAAACTGAATTTAAAGTTATTATAATATGCAGCCCTTCTAGTTAAATCATTTTGATTCGCAAAAATCAACAGCAAATCTAAACATTTTATCTCTTATTTATTTACTAGCTATGTTCGCTCATAGTATGTCGTGATGTTTACCATCTATATAATTTGAATATTTATGTCTCTTTCCGTCTGAGCTGATACTCTACCATACCTAGCCTTCAGAGCACATGCCTATCCACTTTCGATCATATGATCTTACAATGTATCCATTTTAGTTCCTAGTAGTGGTCGGATCCGGTTCTCAAATACCCGAGTATTACCCATTTCCTAAATTTATATTATTCACTCAAAGGACACGGGTAATTGAAGCCTATTAACCAGATGGTATACAATGAATAGTAGTTGAGATATAGCATTTTTGTGCGAATAGAAGAAGACGTAAAACTATCTGAGTAAGCATAACAATATAACAGTAGTTATTTATACAAGTATATTTCAAATAGTCATTATTCATAATCAAATCAGCTAATAAATAAGATAATATATCGCTTTAATTCAAGGAAATAGCATCTAGTAGTAGATCCAAATCTATTGTTTAGAATCATTTTGAGAGAATGAGCGACAAGGCCAAATGTTTACTTTGGCCGAACATGAAAATCCTCACCCAGGGTTTCATCCAGCTTTCCAAAATCATTCGCCTAAATGGACTTCACCATTTTTCTACCCGCCTAGACTCATTTTCATAGCATTTTTATATATGTTTTATGCCTCGCGCCTAAGTAGGAGTATGCCGCGCGCCTAGCCTCAAAAAATCATACGCCTAATTATGATCCATGGGATCAAATATGCGCCTCTAGGCGCGCCCAGTACGCCTGGATTAAAGCCTGTCCTCACCTGTTGTGGTGACAGCACAAGTATCTCAGAAAACATTTGATCTCTCGGTACATAATATTAACTTTGCTGATCCCACGAAGATATACAAGAAATACAGTTAGCTAAAAGAACCAAAACTAAAAAAAAAAGATAATCAGCATTCTATTCTTGATTATAGAAAACATTGAGAATTGCTCAGAGTAAGCTAGATCATCCTTATCAACAAAGGGTTTCGCTCCACCAATGAGTCATACTAAGTTTTTGACTTTGTTAGATAATAAGCAATTAATGATTGCAGTAAGCAACTTTCGCAACACATCCCAGCCCAATTTATTACACTCTCGACATCTCTCCCTCCATGCTTCACTTTCACTTTCATCGATTAATTGGACAGTTAGTTGAATGAGGATCATGCGAGAAGGTCCAGATAGCAATCTTTCCATTAAGTACTGTTGTTGTTCCATTTATAAGAATTTTCCAGAGATAAATGGTAGACTCTAGGACAGGATCAGAGGGCCATATAAGAGAGCCTCGGTCAAGCAATGATATTAATGTGTACTTGCTGTCCATATCCTCTTCAATTTCAAAGGTTTTTGGTTCAGACAATATTTTAAGACACGATTCACATTTAAAGTGTTTGAATAAGAATAGACTGAGTAACCGGCAACAAAAGCTAAACAAACAAAGTAGTTACGTCAAGGTGGATATTCGATAGATCATTTAGATCTTCTGTGTAATCAGTTAGATTAAAGCTGGTGTCCGAATGCTCTTCGACAGGAGAAAAATGATGTTAGAAAATCTTTTAATGAAGTTTTACCAGCATCCGGTGTCTTTGTAAATAATTTTAAAATACTTACTAGTTTCAACCGATGCTCTGTTTCGAGAATCTGACAATATGTTATATGATAGTGTCCACCAGCCATCATACGATAGAGACCAAAGTGATGCTCTAAGGGATCGTTTTGAAGGAAATAGGTAAGATAGGTAACATAATCGAAACCACAGCTCTCAGTAAGTGATTGACTATTTTGGTGAGGGAAATTAGTGAGTGTCTGAAACTTGTGAATGTTTGCTTACCTAATTTCCCACTTTCTGGGAGATTGTTTCCAGTGATCAAGCCATGCGACAAGATAAAACTAAATCTTGAATCATTGTTGATAAGTGGAAGGGAGTATTCGTCTTTCAAGCGTATTCCTTTCATAGCAGTATTGACATTAAATATTTCCAAATATTGCTAATTAACCTGATGAAATCAGTCTGATAGAGTCTGATAGATAAAGCTCTCTCTCTCTCTCTCTCTCTCGGAATTCTGGATAACTAGGCCTGCTGCAGTAGATTCGTCAAACACTCTTAAAGCAAGACTGACATTCTGACGTTCCAATATCGATGGCCAACAAGATTTCGCTGAGGCGTGGAGCTAACTTAATGATATGGTTCTGCTCAGATTTGTAAAGCAAACGTACATCTTCGAATGATGCAATATTCATAATGTGAAAATTTTCAAACTGAGTGTATCTAAACATATTATTGTAGTCTGAGGTTTAGCCAGTTGTTGCGGATAGAATTCAAAATATGCAAAATCAAACAATAGAAATAATGAACGGCTGAAATCACAAGGACTGCAGCATCCAAAGTTTTAGATGGTGAGAATAATTTGAAGATACTAACGTTCAGAGGGTAGTTATCAGTACATAACACTTTAAAATCAAGGTTACAATGCTCGATATCACGGATAATTTGCTTAACCTGAGGGAATAAAGTTTCAGCTGATGTCGTAGGACAAGGAATAAGACGAACAATCGCGAACCATTTCTTGTATAAACTGGAAACCATTCGAGTTAGACGGTACGAGTTGGTTCGTTAAAATTTCCCGAGGAACCGATAACTTTTCCAGCTTTGTATGTTAATTCAGATTTAACGTAGGTCTCGCCCATCTGTACTATGACGTTACGTTGTTGTAGAGTGAAATATGTCGTTGCCTGCTTGAGGTACACAATGTGGTCATCATCTATCCCGACATTTGTGAATAATTTCTGGATATTCCTATAGTGGGGAAGGGATAAACAGTCTAGAGATTGCAGGTAATTGTAGTAAACTGGTGAGATGTTTCTCCCATTCTAAGATACGTTCACCTTCTGAAGTGGTGGAATATTCAGCCCACAAAATAATGAATTTATATTACTAGTTCAATTGGATTCAAATGAGGTCCTTAGTAATAAAATTGCAAGAAGGCTGACGGATATAAGTGCAGGAAAGTATTGACTATGTTCAGAGAGATTTTCTGTTTGTATTATGCTTCCCTACTATCTATTTTATGATATCCACTATTCTATTTCCGGATGTAGATTAACTATTCCCCAGATCGTATAAAATACCAATTCCAGTAGTCAAACGATATTTTAAATCAACAACTTGATGATTGTGGGAAGAAGAATAACAGTTGGTCCGAGACAGGACAGTTCATTAAAGTAGGGAGCGGCCTATGAGATGGGGCAAGGGGTCGCTTCTCTTAGCTGATGGATTTAGAGTTTTATAGTTTCCAGAAATAAATGCTGGAATATTGAAAATCACTTCTCTACCAAGCTTTGAGCTGGAAAAACTTTAAAGCAGGATACCGAGACTGTAATGCAGTAGTTCCTACCCAAGGGGTACACAGAATATTGAATATAATGATTGCTGTAATGAGTTCACAGAAAATTTTAAGAAGTGCTTTTTTTATTTCAGTAAAGCTTGCCTCCTGTGGCAATAATAGAAAGCTTCAAACTGATGTACCTTGGAACCACTAAAAGAATTTTCTGCTCGAATATCGTGCCTGATGAAAGCATAGCAATTGATGATATACTTTACTACTACTCGATCAAATATTACTATATCCAATATATACTGTAATAATTTGTTATTCGAAAGTGGCGAATGTCATCTAATGATCTACGTAGCTAATTTCAAATAGAAGCGGAATGTTGTGACACACCTCCTAATGAGCTTGGAGCGTCGCAAATTCTACTCTGATTGGATTAGCCCGGCTGATCAGGACCCGCGATCTCTCTTCCACAAAGCGAATTCTCTATTTGGCTTACATCAACAGCAACCTCAACCACCCCATTCTGACTTCGCTGTCCTCTCACAAGAACTTTCTAATTTCTTTATCCTGAAAATAAACAAATGAATCTTTTAAGCTTAACCCTGTTCCAATTTCCAATGTGAAATCATCTTTACATATCCATCCTCATTGCGCCCATCATAAAGAAATTTATTAACATGTCTTTCCCCACTGGTTACTTCCCCTTTAAACACGCAATCATCTAAACCAAGCTTAAAAAACATTTCACATTTCTCATCTTGGATAATCCATTCTGCATTTGACACCATTGACCATACTATCTTACTCACACGCCTTTGTACACACTTCGGGATTTCTAACACTTCTCTCTCTTGGTTTAAATCGTATCCTCTTCTGCAAAACCGAATCCATTTTCCTCCGTTTTCAAAGTCACCCGACATTCCAGTTAAATACCACACCCATAGGCGTCGTAACCCACCCGGTTATCCGGCAATTGCCGGGCGGCCCAGAGTGAATGCCGGGTGCTACCCGGTCTAATGCCGGGTACAACCCTGGTAAAAAGCTTAGTGCTATTATGTACTGGTAATTGGCTGTTGTTAATTCCTCATGTAGATCAAGGGTTCACGGCCCATTTGGCTGACGGTAACGCTGGATCAGCTGAAGATACGGCCCGATTAACTGACTGAACGGCCCTGGATTATTGTGGCCGGGCAGTCCAAGGGTAGGAAATAAAGTTTACGACGCCTATGACCACAACCCCAAGTTACTGCCTCGATCCTCTTCTCTTCACCTTTTATATCATTGATATGATTGTCTCACCTCCCCGACATATACTGCTATGCCTATTGTCAAAAACTCTATTCCTTTTGCTGTTCCTGTTAAGTGGAATCCACGTATCCACGTATCCAACGAATCCACGTCCACATCCTGAATGCTCAATCCATCCCTATCCTCAAAAGTCTAAAAAACTTTTTTGGCCATGAAACGTCTTTAATAAATGAATGTATGCATACATACCCACATATACATGAACAGCCAAACATCCAATATTGAACACCTCTGTTTAGTGAATCCCTCGATGTATAGCGAACAATTTATTTATTATCTTATAATTCAATTAAAAAGAACCTTTAGTTAATGAACACCTCGATATACTGAAGAAAACTCCGGTCCACAAGGTGTTCAATATAGAGCTCTATATTGAACACCTTGTGTACCGGATCAAACCTCTCTAGAGAGAGAGGTTTGACTGTACTCATTCACCTAGTCAATTTTTAATTTTTATTGATAGTGAAAAAATGATTTTGAATTTGCAAAGAATATATCTAGATTAAAAATGGTCTTGTTATCAAAATGTTTTAAATCGAAATTTTGATTTTCTAGGCTCAGTACATTGATGGTGATGTTATTTTAATTTCTGTTATCAAGAAGTTGACCAGAAATAGCTTGGCTCATGTGTCTGAACTTTCTGAGGGCGACCAACTACTTTCAATCAATGACAAATCTATACATTGTTTCACACATCAAAAACTATTGACTATTTTGCAGGACGCACAAAATATTAAATTAACTTTTCTTCCTGCGAAGTATCGCATGTGCATTGCTGTTAGATTGATTTCTTCTAATTTCACATCTTTTCCTTATCTATGGAGCATAAAACGATTTTTGCAGCATCTCGAGATAATAAAAGTTGACCTTAGTCATATATCTATCAATGTGGGATATCTTACTGGATTAAAAACATTAGTTATTTCTAATTGTAATATTTTTGATCTCTCAAGAGTACATGATCTAATGAAACTATCTAAATTAGAGTGTCTAAACCTGACTTTAAACCAGTTAACTGAAGAGTCCTTGAGCCTATCTTGTCCACTTACCTCTCTTACCTCTCTTACCAGACTTTATTTGGGTTCAAACAAATTATCTTGCATTCCTGATTGTCTTTTCAAACTTGGAAATCTTGAATTGCTATCTTTAGTCAATAATAAGATTAAGCATATCCCAAATTCAATAGTTCTATTGACGAATTTGCAACTGCTCTGTTTGGATAACAATCTTATTAATTATATCGATTTTGATTTATCTACCCTTCCAAATCTAACCCGCCTCTCAATTGCTAACAACGAAATAGATTTTGCTTCGCATGCTATTAGACAAGAGGAATTCCAGGCAATTAGAATACAAGGTAACCCTTGTGAAGAATATCAGCATACATTATTAGCATCTAGGCTTCCAAGGAAGATGTCTATTATTGATCCTGTTAATTCTTCTATGTTGTTTCATTCAAATATATAGGGTGAAATTCTTTATTTGTGATTTTCATTTATTTTTTCATTCAAACTGTAGTTCTAGAACTTAGCGACCTAAGATCTAGTGTCTTTTGTAATATAAATTCAACAATGTACCATATATTTGAAATAATTCTGTTTTTGCAGTACTATATACCGAGTGTTCAATAAGTTCGCGGAATTTATATGAAGTTCAATGAGCAGGGTTAATGTAATTTAACCATTAGTAAAGCTATCAAATCAAAACTTGTATATGCAATTTCAACATTCTAACTTGCATACTTTTTATATTATTGCCAATTTAGTCAAGTCATTTTCTCTTTTTTATTTTTCGATGGAAAATTTGAATAATAGGGATTTTCGAGCGATAATGTTTTACAACTATAAACGTGGATTAAACGCTGCGGAGTGTACTGCTGGGATGTTTTCTGCTTTGGGGGAACTGGCACCAACCAAAACAACAGTTTACAAGTGGTACAGCCGATTTCGTTTGGGTTATATGTGCCTGGACGATGAAGTTCGAACCGGACGCCCGATTACGGCGGTCACTGATGAAAATATCGTCAAGGTGGAGGAACTGGTCAGAGAAGACAGACAAATTACTATCCGTCAGTTAGTTCATGATGTGTCAGTATCATCGGGAACAATAGAAACAATCCTATACCAACACCTTGGTCTAAAAAGGGTTTGTTCCAAATTAGTCCCACATTTGCTAACTTTGGAACAAAAAAACCGTCGGATCCAATTTTGTCACTCCATGTTACTGAAGTACTCGGAAACAGATTCTCGGCGGCATTCAGAAGTAATAACGGGTGATGAAACATGGATTTACTTCTATGACATGCAAACGAAGCAGCAGAGATCAAAATGGATCTTTGAAGATGAGGTACCGGACACAATTCCCAAACAATTCATTGCGGTCGGCAAGCGAATGTTCGCAATTTTATTTCACCACAAGAGGTCTTCTTGAATTTGTGATGCTTCCTGCGAAGCATACTGTTACCTCAGCTTGGTACACCGAGATTTGCCTTCCAAAAGTGTTTCAAGCAGTGGAGAAGTTGAGACCAAAGTCCGAGGTCCGTGGGATGAAATTTCATCATGATAATGCTCCAGCACACACAGCAGGAAAGACTAAGGAGTTTCTCAGGCAATCAGGGTTAGAAATGATTGAACATCCTCCCTACAGCCCAGATCTTGCCCCCTGTGACTTTTGGCTGTTCCCAAATCTAAAAAGACACCTAAAAGGCAGGCGTTTTGAGTCAGAATCCGAGCTAATCGCTGCTTTTTTAGAGGCAGTCGAGTGCATACCAGCAAGTAGCTATTCTAAGCTATTTGACATGTGGCTACACCGCTGTCAAAGGTGTATTGATGCTAATGGGGAGTATTTTGAACATTTAGAACAGTAATTTGTTAGTTCACTGTAGTCAAAACATATTTTTCCGCGAACTTATTGAACACTTGGTAGTTTACCTCAATAAGTTTGAAAAGATTTTTGATCCCAGGTGCAGATGTGTATTTTCATTGTTATCAGCAGTGGCTTTAGCATGTGCTAACAGCCCTCATGTATTTTTTGTCAGCCCATTCGGTTAGTAAGGTTGAGAGCAGAGGATGTCCTCCCATCACATCAGCCTCATTTCACATTTAATTTGCCAACACTCCTCGAAATCTGTAGTTTTCAGTAATTTTTACAAAAATAAGTTGAAATAACAGTTTTAAAAGGTCCTACTGCGTTATTGACAATCCTACATAAGACTGTTGAATTAGTATATTATTAGTCTATTATATATTTTAATAAATATAAGCTAAGAATTAATGTCTGATAACCAGTAGCGGCACAAGATACAAATACAGGGTTTCTCAGAAGTTCTGAAACAATCAATTTTACTTTATTAATTTGACTAAGATCACTTTGTTTTATTTCCAATCATTATGCATATTTGGAATCTAGTACCCTTCTACAATAGAAATGAGCTAGACCTATTACGAAGAAAACATTTCTTATACAATATTAAGAATTAATTACCAATGATTGTACGATTTCTTTATTGAAGTTGAGAATATTTACTAAAAATATACGATCCACCATAGCAAACAAATTCAGAAATACAGGCATTAGGATGCAAAATGATTAAGTTAATCCTCCATATTTTGAGAATGAAGTAGAATTTGATGTTAGATCTATTTGCCTATGTACTATAATGCATCAGCAAAACCTTTTGTAGAACTTTTCGCAACACCTTTTAGATAATATAGATTATAAATCAAATGAGGTTTTCAATCCCTTCGACTTTATTGCATTATCCAAGTCGCATTAGGAATTAGCAGTTGTACTTATGGCACCATCAAGTGCTCTACTCTAGAAGATGCCTGATACCTTCACTAGTTTGATAGGCTCTAGCGCAGTGGTCTTCAAACTGGGGTACGCGAGCTCTCTTTGAGACGAGTCTGTTAAGTATGTTATATCTCATTCAACAATATTTTTTCCTTACTTGGGGGTACGCGTAAAGTTCAAAAAATAGCCAGGGGTACCCTGGGAAAAAGTTTGAAGACCACTGCTCTAGCGCATGCCCTTCCCTAAAAGATAGATGCATGAGTAAGACATTCGAGTTTCGAGATACATTTTGTATATGTTCCTTTAATTACTCTAAATTTAATTTAGCCTTAGTGTTAGGAAACATGCTTACAGCACAGTGGAGTTGGACAGTAAAAGTCAGCATTGCTGGACAAAGGTGTTTATTAATATTCAATACGAGAGAAATGAATGTGATAATTCAACCTATTTAGTATTCGTATCTGCAGAATATCGTTTATGTGCTGCTAATGTCAAATAGTCGAGTCTTTCTGTACTTGTCTCTTTATTAATTACCCTATTTTGAACCTGGGATTTTTAGTGTGCTTCCTATATTATTATATTGGATCAATGATCAAATATAATGATTAGTAGCACTGTACTAAAATGAGTGCTGGTGTATGGCCGACCGGCCGTAAGTGGTGCACAGACCAGAGTTTAAAAGATATCGCGCTGAAATCCTTTGTGAAGCTGCGAACATATATGTAGATATGCACCTACTCATACGATTTTCAATATATGCTAAATCATCATCATTACGTAGCATTTTGTTATTTCATTCTTTTGCTTATTGCACAAAAACTAGAAGAGCTAGAAACTTGAGATTGGTAACACTGGTGAAATATGAGGCTCTCTAAAACCTATTTCATTTCTAAATCCATCGGACATAGGACCTCTGAGCAATTTGCGGTTAAAAATTTTGTCGCGTCTTCATCGCCTAGTTTTAATGATGAATGCCTATTAGAGCTCAAATTTTAAAAGTTTGAGATAAACAATTGTTCAATAAAGTGTTCAATATAGATGTCTCAACAAAATTATCTTAATTAATTATGCTTACGTCATCATGATGGCACAGAAATAATTATAAATGTCTAATTGAGTTAAAATGATAAGAAAAGAAGTGTGCATCCAAATTTCATGGATGACATGTATTGTGTCATCATCCAAGGAATGTGGAAGCTCACTTCTGGCTCGTCTGTGGGGGGCTTTTTTCAATATACCATCGCGATTCGCTTGCATGCGCTATGCGGCTGGCGGACACTTTGTGTCCGCCAGAGGCGCCCTTTGGGCGTTTGGGCTCTCATTGATTAATAATAAGGGGGACACCATCTCTAAATACTTCTGTCTTACTGTTAAAATTGATCAGTGATGAGTAATCATTTTTGGATTATATATATATATATACAAGCGCGTTTCGCTTGATTACTCTCCACGGCTTGCGAACACTGTGTGTCCGCCAGAGGCGCTCTTTGGGCGTTTGGGTTCTCATTGATTAATAATAAGAGGAACACCATCTCTAAATACTTCTGTCTTACTGTTAAAAATCGATCAGTGATGAGTAATAATTTTTGGATTATATAAATATATATATATATATACAAGCGCGTTTCGCTTGCTTACGCTCCACGGCTTGCGGACACTGCGTGTCCACAGAGTCGCCCTACGGGCGCCTGGAGTTACACAATCTAACCTATTTTGGGCTTTTTTTACTTTATCTAAATATTGTAAACAAAGGTTAACGAATAATTCATCATATTGAACTGAAATATTATATTCGAAATCTATACACCAATAAAAACCCCATGTCAACCGTTGGAAGCCAGCCTATAGTCTACTTTTATAATTTGTTTACTTTATGTATCTATTGTAAACAAAGTAAACAAATTAATTATCAAATCTACTCGAGAATATGATATTCGAAATCTCCACCCCAGAAACCCCATGTTTACCATTGAAAGCAAGTTTCTAGCATATTTTTGAGATTTGTTTACTTTATGTATCTATTATAAACAAATAATTTATCATATAGACCTGAAAATTTTTTTATATGAAATCAAATCTTGTGATTCGCATTATAAAAGTCTGATAAATGATTGGCTCTCACATGAGCCAATGAATTTCATTCACAAATAGTCCTTTTGATTATATGCATAAGTCACTACTGTTTGATCCTAATATATTTGCATTATAAAAGAAACGAATTTCATTGGTCAGCACAATTTGTCACTTATCTCGGCGAGGTGTGAAGATTTCGCTTAGATCTTCGAACTTAATCGTAGACTCATTATTATTTACCCATGTGGCAAATTTCACATTGCTTGCACCTCCCAGTTCCTCAATCAATTCTGCTGAAAAAAAACCCCATTGCGTTTTAATATATAAGACAAGCGCGCTTCGCTTGCTGGCGGACACAAACTGTCCGCCTACGGAAGCCTGAGTTCACATTGGTTAATTATTTAGAGATCACATCTCAAATATGTCTATCTTAGTGTTAAAATCGAAATTACTCGAAAAATCACCAAATTTGTCAAACAGCCTTCTATCACCTAAATTGGCTGAGTTATAGTCGAAAAACTTAAATTTTTAATTATAAAAAAGGTGACAATGACATCATTATTCCATGATGAGTCGACATTTTCGTCTGTGCTCAGAACTTAGAGAAGCTATACGCCAAAGACTCCCACATGCCAAAAATCAGCTTTCTGTGCCTGGCAGTTTCTTCAATCAATTCGTTAAGCCCACCATACACGATGCAACTTTGTTGCATGCAACAAAGTTGCATCGTGTATGTTAAAATTTCATGCAACAAAGGTTGCATGCAACAATGTTGCATCGTGTATGGTAGTATTTTGCATGCAACAAATGTGCATGAAACAAAGTTGCATCGTGTATGTCGAGTATTGCATGCAACAATGTTGCATGGAAATAGAACATGTTCTATTTTCATGCAACATTCCGCATCAAAATTATATTAATTATTACGATAACAATAACGATAAGCATATAAAAAATACGATCAAGTCATTAAAGTAGACAATAGGAAGTTATCTTTATTGAATGGGTCATTCAACAATCAATACACACTTACAAATTAACAAATTATCACAGGATTGTGCAAAAAAAAAGCTTTTTGAGACACGTATCCAGATGTAGATACGTGGTACCGTATAATACATATAAATAGCTGAATATAAATAAATATAGGTCTACATTTAATCGTTTTTGTGGAGGAAATTAATTCTGTTAATAAAGCTAATATTTGTTATACCTATGGCAAAACCTTTTTATTGGAGCGATGATAAACTAGGAACCCTGATAGATATGTACCAAGAGAGAATTTATCTTTATAATACAAAACATAAAGATTACTTCAATAGAGATATTAGGAATAAGGCCTTCAGTGAAATCGCAAAAGAACATGGGACTACAGGTAATTAGTTAAAAAGATTATTCGTTTTTTCCAAATATTTTACTCTAAATGAAATTGATTTCTACAATTAGAAATGGAGATTAAGAACAAACTAAGAGGTTTGCGAGCACAATTCACACGGGAAAAACATAAAATGGGAAAAGTGAGGACTGGAACAGGAGCAGACGAAATTATTGGCTCAAAATGGAGTTTGTTTAATCGACTCCAATTTCTTGAAGAACACATTCTCCCGAAAACAACTATTTCAAATCTGGATGTAAGTAATAAACCTATAAAGTATTAGGGTAAAATAATCGCTAATAAGATAGTATAGTTTTAATATAGAGAGTACTAATAACATTTTCTAATGAAGCATCAATTAATTAAACAACAGACCACTGCCATGGTACCTCCCCATCCTTAGAGCTATAGTATGCACTCAATATATTTCTATTGTCTTTGGCACTTTTAGCATGCATATTACCTGACTGATTTTTTAATGGGGCAAAACCTGTTGGAATTGGTCCTTGATGCCAGTTTCCCTGTTCAAATATGTGTGTTATAGGGTTTTCTGTATCGACAGATCCTGGTGGCATGTAAATGGGACACGCTTCCTTCCTTGAACGCAGGAAATTATGTAGGGAACAACAGGCGAAAGTTATGATTTCCACCTTTTCCGGAATGAGATTAATAGGTGTCATAAATATTCGGAAACGATTCGAAAGAATACCAAAAGCGTTTTCAACTACTCGTCGCGCTCGACTTAGCCTGTAATTAAAAATTCTTTCCAATGTAAACCCTCTTTGACTGTAGGGTTTGAGAATATACTCTTTGGGAAAAGCTTCATCAGCAACGATGAAATAAGGAAAATTTATTTCCCTGAAAGGGAGAATGTCCATTTTGGGCATATTTAAGCTGTTTTCTTCGAGTGCACGAAATAAATTTGAATTTTTAAAAACACCACCATCTGAAATTCTTCCATTACACCCGACATCTATATAGGTAAAATTGTAGTTGGCATCTACGATTGCTAAGAGAACAATACTAAACCTCTGCTTGTAGTTAAAATTATAAGAGCCAGTGTTTGAAGGTGGTTGTATCATTATGTGTTTTCCATCCATTGCTCCAAGACAGTTGTGGATATTCCACTTCTCCTGAAAAGCTTGTGCAACTTTTTTCCATTCTGCTTCTGTTTTTGGAACCTGTTGAAAAGAATAATAAACACCATATTTTGTTATAGGAAAACTTTGGTGGTGATGAACAAAGTGAGATAGATGAAGATGACATTGAAGAAACTATGTCTATGACTTCAGCAAATAGTAGTAACCTTGCGAAACGCCTTGCTCGAAATAAACCAAAACAAAAACAAAAGAAGCGACAGAATGAAGAGGATGACATGATTAAAAAGGCTGTACTTTGTTTAGATAAGGTAACGAATGAAGAGCAAGAAGATGGTTTAGCAATATTTGGAAGACATATAGCTTCTGAACTTAGAGAAATTCCATACCCCCATTTGCAGAGGTGGGCCAAGCTTCAAATTCAACAAGTCATTTTCACTGCTCAAGATTCTAATGCAGATCAATCAAGTTATCTTCCCCAGCATAGTCGCACTTGCCAACCGAGGATGGAAGATAATTATGACTATGACTCACAGTTTATTGAACCAAGCAATCGATCGTTCTAGAGTTACCCTTATACTAATTGTTATTCCTACCCATATCTTTCTATAGAATAGTGTGATACAGTGATTTGTACCTTAGCATAGTAGCAATAGAGATATAAATGAATATCACTACTAGTCATACAATTTAGATATTTACCTTCAAATATTCGCCTTTTAACACATCAGCAATTGCACAGCATGTCTCTGGGATAATTTTGCCGAGGGTCTGAGCTGCTACTCGATACAAAAATTTAAGGCTCTCATAGGTTTCACCTAATTTAGAAATAAAGCATAGGTAAATAAGAGATTTGACAAAATATTATGTATGAAAATAAGTAATTAGTAAAACTTACCAGTTGCCAAAAAACGTAGGGAGATTGCAATCCTTTCACCAGGACTAATTGATTCCCTCATTACAGTGTTTTGCCTTTGTATTATTGGGGCGACCATATTGTGCAATAATTCGAAGGTAGAAGAATCAATCCTTACAAAATTTCTGTAACCTGAAACATCAATCGTAGATAATTCTTTCATCAATTGATGATATGCACCTTGTGCATTACGATTTTTGAGCCATTCTTTCATCCATATTCTCCGTTTTCCTCTGCTTGCTTTTCTTGATTGCTTTCTCAAAAGGGCGAGGGCAATGACAGGTACGACAATACGTCTTTTACCATTATGTAAAAATGCAGAATAAATTTGATGTAAATAGTTCAATTTAAACAAAAGATTCCACAAATAGGTATATAGAATCAAAATTAATAAAAAAGCACAAAATTCAGGCAACAATATTGCATGCAACTATGCTCCACGAAAAATTGTTGCAAGCAACTTGTTGCATCGTGTGAGTTAAAATGTTGCATGCAACAATGCTCCTCGAAAATTGTTGCATGCAACATTGTTGCATCGTGTGAGTTGAAAGGCAACATTTGCATGCAACAAAGCATCGTGTATGGTGGGCTTAACATATATCTATACAAGCGCGCTTTGCTTGCTTGCGCTGCGCTGCTGGCGGACACTGTTTCCGCCAGAGGCTCCCTTCTTATATCATATGTGGGGTATATTAATATGCACATCCTATTAAAATTTCAGCCTTCTATCACTTAAAATGGCTGAGTAATGGTCGAAAAATTTAAATTTCTAATTATAAAAAAGGTGACAATGACGTCATAGTTCCATGTTGAGTCGACATTTTCGTTTGAGCTCAAAACTTACTGGATCCATAGCCAAAAAACTTCCACATGCCTAAAATCAGATTTCTGGGCCAGACAGTTTTTTCAATCAATTCGTTACAGATATATATATATATATATATACACAGCGTTCTATATACTAAGGCAAGGGTGCTCAAACGGTGGCCCGCGAGACCATTCGCTGTGGCCCGCGGATAATTCGCTTGTTTTCATTATTCATATATATACAGTAGATTGACGTGCTTCAATCGTCAGATAATAATTGTTTTTTCTAAACACCATATAGAAATAATTATAGATACTCTACAAATGTATAGCTTGAAAATTGATTAAACTAAAGCCAGAGGCGATCTATGATTTGTGGCCCGTAGATTTAAAAGTTTGAGCACTCCTGTACTAAGGCAATGGCAGTCACCAAAAAACTAGAACCATGGATTGGTTAAATATTTCAATCCTAAAACCGCTAATTATACAACTGTTATTATCAACTATACACTGCCTGGACAAAAGTATTCGTACACCCCATTATTCCACATACAAATAGTTATAATACTGATTTATTTAGCGAGTCAAGGTGTTTAATTGGTAAGAGATGCACTTAATTTGACTTGAATTGAAATTCGAATTCTCCACACAGGGCTGGGGTTGGTTAACCGATATTCAGGGTCGGTTATTTTGGTTTCCTACAGGACGGTTAACCAGTTAACCGGTTAACCGATGTAAATATTAATTAGTATAAAAATGGATTTGTTGACTAATATTTAACCTGATATTGAAAGATTTACAATTTTCAGTGGTCTCGAAATATACTATTTGGTTAGAAAAATAGAAATAATATTGTAATATCAAAATTTTAGAAGTAATATTCATGAATCTCCATCGAAAAACAATGAAATTAGTCTAAATATTATATAAAATAAAGCAGATCGGCTAACCGATCCAAGATTTTCTTTACAGTTAACCGTGATTGACGGCGGTTAGCCGGTTAACCGGTTAACCGAATCCAGCCTTGCTCCACATTTAATTGAAATTCGAATTCTCCACGTTCAAATTGCCCACTTTACGTATAAGTTTTCAACTTAATTACTCTTCTTCAAGATTAAGTATTTTCAGCATTTGGTTTCCTATGCCACATGTCGTGAGTGATCACCATTGTATATGATGGCATTGGTGGTATGAGGTGGCACAGTTTGAAAAATTTTAATCTTGTGAGAGTGTAAACAAGTTAAAAGATTAAAAAGTGAGTAATTCGAATTTGAAGTTAAATTAAGCGTGTCTCTTACCAATTAAATACCTTGACTCGCTAAATAAATCAGTATTATAACTATTTGTATGGGGAATTATGGGGTGTACGAATACTTTTGTTCAGGCAGTGTATAACTATCTCACATTTTGAGTTCATTGTTGTTTAAATATTCATTTTGAAAATATTATGTAATCACAATATTTATATTTACTTCACATACAACATTAGTGTATTACAGTAATGTATTATTTTTGCTGCATGTTATTTTAATTACTCATTTATAATACTTCACTTGACAACACTAACTGCATAAATTTTTATTTAGACGATGTCTTATGTCGCGCCTGACTCTACTTCCAATTACAGACGAGTAGAACACTTCATCAAGTTTTTCAATTTCCCAAAAGATGGTGCTCTTCGTGAAAATGTATCGAGCCAGTCCAAGGCCTGTGAATACTGCCAAAACAACAAGATTCCAATGGTGAGTTATTTCTTAAGTAATGTAACTATTCTAGGATCATGTATCTACATACTCAAGTTGAGTAGAAACAATTGACTGAATTTAAAATACTCAGGAAAAGTATTTCCCCAAATTTAGTGAATGCAATCCTCGTTACCACAAAAACGTGGGCATAAGAACCTTATTTAATTTAGATAAATGCAATTTATTTCAACGTACCCCAAATTAACATCGAAAACCTGCTGGCTATCAGCTTTGAAAGTCAAAATGTAAATTTAGCCCTTAAGGTTTCCCATGAGTCAACTTCAGGCGGAAAATTTGCTTATAACATAATAGACCTACAGGGTGGCTTTTAAGTTCTTTCCCAAGCTTTAAAAGGTATAAAATTTCTTATACTCAAACAATCTTAGTTATTATGGTCTTTAGAGATTGTAATTCAAATATTCTCAATGATTTTAAAAGATTTTTCGAGTCTAAGACCTATAACTGTGTTTTGTATGGTGAGTTTTGTAGAGAAAATATGTGTCCTGGCGCGCAGCGAAATTCGAGAATCAGGGTCACTGCTTCTGTAAAAAATTTAGCACCAGATACCTTTCATTCACCAAGGAAATATTTCACAAATCCATTGGATTCATTATCAGAAACGAGATAAATTATTATTTCACGTATTCAAATTAGCTATATTTTGCAAAATCACCCAAAATGGCACTTTTTTTCACATCACCAAAATCTGATCCAAATGGTTCTCAATATATACTGATCTAAACATCCTATATTTCTAAAAATTTAGAGTGTTCGAGGAAAATGTGAGAGTTAATTTGTCCTAGAATTTGAAGACTCTAGAAATATAATTTGAAATGCAGTGGGCCCTGATTCTCGAATTTCGCTCCGCGCCAGGACACATATTTTCTTCACAAAACTCACCATACTAAACACAGTTATAGGTCTTAGACTCGAAAAATCTTTCAAAATTATTAAGAATATTTGAATTACAATCTCTAAAGACCATAATAACTAAGATTGTTTGAGTGTAATAAATTTTATACCTAATCAAGCTTGGGAAAGAACTTAAAAGCCACCCTGTATATATAATGCACTAGTATTGAAAGAATAGTGAGAATAGTAAACTTGCTAAATTCAAGAACTAATTTAATATATTCTTTGCTTATTTAGTCGACTTCACAAGCTCTAGAAGTCCAGAATAAGTGACTATATCCTATTGGAAGGCCAGAGTGTGTGATTGTTCCTTATTACTTTGTAGAAGTATATTGTTTCCTTATGGTGCCTCAAGTCTCAAGTCTCAAGTCAAGTCAAGTCTGTCTCTCAAGCTAAATCAAGTCTCTCTCAAGCTAAGTCAAGTCTGTCTCTCATGCTAAATCAAGTCTGTCTCTCAAGCTAAGTCAAGTCTCAATATTGTGTTTAGCTATTCTTTTGATATTTTGTATGTATTAAGTATTAATTAATTCAACTATGTTCATTAAATACCTAATAATATTACTCATTTCAATTGTTCTGATATAATAGTTAGTTTGTCAGGGTGGGTGAATGCGTAAATTAATGGAAAACTGAAATATCTACAATATAAAAGTTATTGGTTTTGAAGTATTAAACCAATCCATGGTACTAGATTTTGGTGACTGCCATTGCCTTAGTATATAGAATGCTATGATATACATTAATCGAGTTTTTATAGTAAGGATCAGGGCAGTATTCGTACACCCTATAATTCCACATACAAATAGTTATAATACTGATTTATTTAGCGAGTCAATGTATTTAATTGGTAAGAGATACGCTTAATTTGACTTCAAATTCGAATTCTCCACATTCAAATAACTCACTTTTTAGTTTTTAACTCAGTTACTCTTCTTCAAGATTAACTATTTTCAGCATTTGCTTTCCTATGCCACATGTCGCGAAGAATCACCATTGTATATGATGGCATTGGTGGTATGAGGTGGCGCAGTTTGAAAAGTTTTAACCTTATGGGAGTGTAAACAAGTTGAAAGATTAATAAGTGAGTAATTCGAATATGGAGAATTCGAATTTGAAGTTAAATTAAGCGTATCTCTTACCAATTAAATACCTTGACTCGCTAAATAAATCAGTATTATAACTCTTTGTATGGGGTGTACGAATACTTTTGTTCAGGCAGTGTATATATACATTAAAACAAGTTTGAATAGTAACAAGCGCGCTTCGCTTGCTTGCGCTGCGCGGCTGGCGGACACTTTGTGTCCGCCAGAGGCGTCCTGCGGGCGCATGTGGTTTACCATTGATTAATTTTATGGGAGATAACATCTCTAAATACGTCTGTCCTACTGAGATAATCGATATCGCACGAAAAAACACCGAATTTGTCAATTTTTAAAAATTTGATCCGTAATGATGACTCATAACAGAGTGATGAGTCATCATTTTTTGATAATAGTTGCGTCATATGTGAGATATATTAATATACATATTCTATTAAAATTTCAGTCTTCTATCTCCTAGTATGGCTGAGTTATATTCAAAAAACTGGCCATATTGTTGTTTCCAAAGATGCGAAAAAATCAAACATGTCCCACTCCATCTTGCTAAAAAGTATATGCAACGCAATACTCAGGTATAAATTTATAATTAAACTTCTTACTTTTGGTTTGTGTATGAATTTCTTATTAATGGATCCCGAAAATGTAAATAATTTTATCACTGAAATTATATGCACTTAACTTTTAGACACAAAAAACTAAAGATTCAGCAACGACGACAGTCAAAACTATCAAAAGAAAGTCAACTACTGAACCTTTAACATGTCCTAAGGTGGTTGTTAAATTATAATACTTTGATGTGACTTAGTAAGGATTTTATTGTCACCATCTTTCATCTAGGTACAATCTCAAACAATGTTTTCCTACTCTAATTCAAACGAAGAGGAATTAGTCAACTGCTACTACCCTAGTTCTAGTAGAGCATGTAAGTGAACATCTCATGTTATTAGTACTACAATTTTAATTCTAATAACATTACAAATACTTTTAAAATACAAAATATTAGATAAAATGGAATGCCTAATTGTAGCATTATTTCTGATTTGGGTGACATTCATCCTCCGTATATCAGGTTCTTTATTTAATCTCGGTTTAGGATTCCTTTACGTATTAAGTCTTTTTTTAAAATATAGTAATAATATCGTTCCTGCATTTTATTGGCTACTTTTAACAGGTGGAGATGAAAATATACTTGTATGTCCTGCGCTACCTACTTCAGAAGTATTGCAGGATGTTTTAGCTAGCATCAAGCCTAAAATGCTAAATGCACTTCATGAAAAGTCGTTTTTGCCTAACTTACATAGAGAGCTGGATGAGAAATCGAAGTACATGCGTTTAACGACATCATTTCCTACCATCCGAGTACTTGCATTCCTTACGCATTCAAAGAAGAAGTAGCTAACCAAGTTAACCAGTGGTATACAGAATATCTCGATCTTAACCAAATGGGAACAGATGACTTTTCAACCTGAGACTACCCATTAACAGTACTTTTACCTGTTGCCCTTGAATGCATTAGAAATTCCGAAACCATAGAAATCGAATCCGCTAGTGTACCAACGTTGTCCAATCGTAACCATCTAGCATCTGATGTCGGGAGTAATTTTCACAACACAATTTTCGGACTTGAGACTTTATGTCCAATTTGGAATGGAGAAGTTGGTGGAATTATACACGTAAATACTTGTTCAATAGACAATATGATTTCTTTACTCAGTCTACATCAAATTACGATTCAGAAGGCTAATGAAATGGCAGCAAACCCACAAAATTCAGATGCTATAAAAATTTTCTCATTAATTCGCAATCTAAAGTTCGACGAACTTCGTGACTCAATCGCTAAATTAACCGCTATTTCAATCTCATATGATCTTATTGTGCGGACATACGACTTTTTCAGTACTGAATCCTAATTTATTTATACAACTACTTCGCGAATTTAATATTTGCAACGATGTATATTACTCTATACTTCAATGTTTTGGCTGCTGTAGTGATTTTACTATTACAGTTCAGCTTGGGAGCATCACCTATGTCGCAAGCAATTTACAAACCTGTGTAAAAAATGTCTGGCAACTGATACGAATATCGAACTACTCAGAGGTCACTTTCAAGCGACACCACCTTTACTTGTAGTCGAACTTGGCCATCTACCCGAGCTTAAATGTCAGCTGGTGCCTAACGATCTCGACGAATCTATCTACATCACGAATCATAGCAAAACACTTTACTACAAACTTGCGGGTTATACTCTATTAAACACCAGCCACTTCTTCCTGCTGATAAACATTGACAATGTTTGGTATAAATATAATGACATGATGACACCTAAACTTGTTGAATGGGGAAAACATTGTTCTTTAGGGAAGTTGAATTCTGCATCTAACATATTACAGGAAGAAAAAAAGAATTTGTAGTTATTCCCAGCAGACATCGTTAGATTTTAATGGTCATAAGTTAGTTTTGGTGATGATATCATATTATCATGCCCTTAATTTTGTTGATTAATTAATGCTAGTATTGATCTTATTTTTTTATTTTTGAGAGTGAATTTAATACAATAATTAGCGTGTCACGAATGTATTTAGTCAAATTAAATTTGGTCCCCGAATTCGTACAAACATGATTTTTAGTTACTCTTGAGGTTCACAAGAGTGTCGTAAGCGAATTTTAATGTATTCAACATGATAATTTTCTAACTACGTAGTAGTAGTAACTGTCATCGAAATGTGTTCACATTTGAAGCATAAATGTGTAGAGGTAAGTACTATGAAGATAAGCATCTGATGATTCATGATGCTAGTGTGATTTGCCAGGTCAAGAATGAGTATTCAGTATAAGGGGATCATTTTTCTATGGGGGTCATTTTTCTATGCTGATGCATAGGAAAATGACCCCACTGGAGTATCCATGGTCTCTCTATTATGGGGGGTCATAATTCTATGGGGTCAAAAATCTATGCAACAGTGCCCTCTTGGTTTTCTAGTGCAATTTCACTCAATTCTTGCCTCTTCTTTAGCGTTGTTTCGAGATACTGTCTGGATGACCCTGTAATTTTTGTTGGAGCATTACCACTGCTCATGAGCATATCGATTGGTGATCTCGGCTGACGACCAAACGCCAACATGTGTGGAGATATTTTACTCGACGCGTTGTCCAGATTATTGCAGTAGAAAGTAATCTCTTGCATCATCAACGGACAGGAACCCTTTTCTAGGTGGCATTCCAGCATCAAGCAACGTATCACTTGTTTGACGAAGTCGATGCGTCTTTCGGCCATCCCATCGGACTGCGGGTGTTACGGTGTGGTGTGACGTTTTAATATTTAAGTCGTGGCACAGTTCGTGCACCGCTAACCGATCCACATTCTTCCCCTGATCTGTGAGCATAATATTTGGTACGCCATATCCACGATAGACCCATCTTTCCATGAATGCTTTAACGATGGACGTGGCGGTCTGGTCTTTCAATGGGATTGCTTCGACGTAATGTGAAAAGAGATCAACTATTAGTAAGAGGTATCTGTAGCCGCCATTGCCCAGTGTCGTATTCAGTAGGTTATTAATAAATTCACCTCCGTTATCTGCCTGTAAGATATGAGGTGCTCCATGTTCACATAATATGGAGATCAAGTGTTCGCATACCTCCAGCTGACTTCGTTTTAAGCGCTCTCACCACACTAAACTTGCTAAAGCAGTCTTGGTCATCTGCAGGTCTAGGTCTATCTAATCAATCTTCTCTTAACTCTTCCATATCACCAGTTCCGTGCTCTTCCATAGCCTCGTCTTCCTCGCCGACTTGTTCAGCTGCTTTTTCAGTATGTATGACAATTGGGAGTTCCAATTCACACTTAAATATGAAAGACAATTAAGAAGATTGATAGGCTTGGCATTTTCCGAACACCAGGTATTCTGGAAACTTTCTTCACTGTATCGTCACCCTGGGGAATATCGAGGTGAAGTAATATATCCTCGTCATGGAAATGTCTAGCATAGATGAAGACTCGCTAATTTCCATGCATCATCTCTATAGATCAAATTCGCCATTCATCTTGCTTTTCCTTGGACCAGTGATTCAACATTTCGAACACTGGAACGTAATCAGTGCAATCATAATTGGATCAGCAGTTGGCTACACAACACCTATTTGGCAAGGAAGAGAGTTATGATGTATTTCATTTTTAAGTTTAAATTTTTAAATTTTCACACAATGAGTTAGCAGTGACACATCAAATTTAGGACTCAGTTTTTGGTTAATATCTCATGAAATATTTATGATAGAAACTTTTCCTTCAAACTACGTTTATTTCAGCTTTGGTGTATTTTGTATTTCAAATTAGAATATTAATTTTTTAACGAATTATTAATATTTTAATTTTAATTTTATAATCTCATGTGATATCACCGGGATGGAATCTATCAATTATATCTTCTTTTAATCACACCAGATCATATTTTGATTGCTGAATTCGTGTCTAGCACTAAATTTCCAGCAATTTGATATATATACAGTACCCAGACAAAAGTATTTGCACACTTCATTATCTCACGTTGATTTAATATGAAAATGGGTCTATTTATGAAGATTAAAACTCCGAAACGGTAAGTGATACAACTAATCGGGTTTCAGATTCGAAATCTTCGCATTCGAATTAGTCATTGTAGGATATTTCTAATAAATTGTTCAACCCAATGAGTAAAATTATCAACCTGTGACACAAGAGGTAGTACATCACCATAATGTATAGTGATAAAAAGGGACATATGTGGCACAAGGTGGCAGTGATTGATAATTTGAAAACATTGGGAATTAATCATTGATTAGAAATATCCTACAATAACTAATTCGAATGCGAAGATTTCGAATCTGAAACCCGATTAGTTGTATCATTTACCGTTTCGGAGTTTTAATCTTCATAAATAGACCCATTTAGTATTAAATCAACGTGAGATAATGAAGTGTGCAAATACTTTTGTCTGGGTACTGTATATTGACCATATTTGGAGAATTGTTTTGGTTGCCCGTTCCTAGCAACGGCCAGGAATGTTAAGGATACCGCCCGTGAAAAATCCATAGGTTTGGCTTACAGCATATATCAAGAATAGAGATAGATAAGATGTGTGGGCAGGTAGTGCAATTAAAAATATTGAGACATGCCAAACAGTTGGTTCGTATTTCAAGTTTTGAAGTTACAGCGTCTCAAAGTCGTTTTTTTTTCGTTTTTCCCTAGCACATCTTAATGGTAAGCCCTCCTCCACTCTGTGATTTTTTTGAAACACAAGTTTGGATCAAATGCTTCGAAAATTCATTCATATATAGTCTATAAAATTTGCAATCGCATAGAACCAAAAGAAAGTTAAAATAACCAAAATTGTTAATTTTATAGGAGTTTGAAAAAAAGCCCGATTTTCTTTGGAAATCAACAATAAAATCACAAATTTATAAGATATCGAAAATCGAGTGGTCCTACGCTCATCGCCTAATGATATGGAAATACTCCTGAAATTTTCAAACCTCATCTCAAAGCAATTTTGAGTTAAAATTTTTGAAAGACGGTCAATTTTGGAATTTTAAAGTCTCGAGATATAGGGATTTGAAGTTTTGATGTTAAGAACGATGTAAAATGAGCTATTAACAATAAATAAAAGCATCCATGGGCATTTAATCGCATGTATACTAATTAATTAGATGTATTCAAACAGATTTTGGTGAAAATAGCAAAATTATACCTGAAAATACACAAATTACCTTGAGGCCTCTAACACCGAATATTTTGAACCAATTAGGGAATATAATTCATATTCCTAGCACTACAAAGTATAATTCATCGGTTTAGAATGAATGAAGAGCTTCTAAAAAGAATATTAGGAAGTTAGAGCTAGAGTCTACGACTTTTAGTTTTCAAGTTAAGATTTTCGAAAAATGCTACGTCATCACGTGATAAAAAATTATAAACTTAGCATTCCATTCCATGTAGTACACTTATTATTTAAGAATCAGATTTATACCGTCTTGAAAAGTATATTAGGAATTGAGAGCTAAGAATTTGGGTGTATATTTCCCGAGATATGGAGGAATCTGTTTTTAGACCATAAATGGGGGGCTTTGGCCGAATTTTGGAGATAAATGCTTTGAACTTCCAAAATAATCATGTTGAGTGCTTCAAAATTTCTGTATACATTTCTAGTGACTATTGAATTGTTTTTTTGAGTATAATAGCTACTTTTGGGAACTTATTTCATAACAAGATTCGCCATTTTCTAATATATTCAAAGTTCTCCATAGAATTTGTATTACAATTAAATCGATGATAAGTCAAGAAATATTTACTTTTTGACAAAGAGATGTTTGAGGAACCTATATATTATCATATATATCCTTTCATTTAAGATTATAATAGATTATATATCTTCTATAGTTGTTAAGCATTGACATCGAGCACTTTCGGGGCCATAGAGAGGTTTGATGTCCGAACTTTACCTGCAATATACTATAACTTACGAACTAATGGTCGGATCTGAACAAATTTTTTTTTAACTGTTCAGAATTCTTTTCTATACACAATAGGTAATATCACAACGGCCATTTCCCGAGCATTTTAGAAATGAAGTCCCTCATAAAGATATTTTTGATTGGATTTTAAGTGCCTCTTTTTCTAAATTCATCTGTTTTATAATATTTAAAGGGGCGAAAACCATTTTGAGGTTCATATAATTGAAAAAATATCAGATAAGTTAGAAAATAATTGATGAATGCGCCGTAAAACCACGAATAACTTTCCGATTTTTAGTACGACTGAGCTTTAGGTGCTCAGTTCTAGAATATCAAAATAAATACCGTCCAACAAGTACGATTAGATGGTAGACTACTCAATAATCCGATGGAATTAACAATAAAAAATTTCACCATTTTTTTTAATGTCAGGCGATGTTTTTCGAGGGCGGTATCCTTAAGTGACCCCTTGTTCTTTTCGGCTAGGTTCAGTGAGTACGAATATGCTGATTAGAACGCTCTGACATATCATATGTGGAATATATGAATGTTTTACCACATTCAACTATACCTGCCACAATGGCATACCACATAACTTTCATATATTCCACATATGATATGTCAGAGCGTTCTAATTAGCATATTCGTACACAATGAACCTAGCCGAGAAGAACAAGGGGTCACTTGATATGGTTGCAACAAAATTTGGAAATCGGAATGTTTTAACATTCCTGGCCGTTGCTAGGAACGGGCAACCAAAACAATTCTCCAAATATGGTCAATATATATATCAAATTGCTGGAAATTTAGTGCTGGACACGAATTCAGCAATCAAAATATGATCTGGTGTGATTAAAAGAAGATATTATTGATAGATTCAATCCCGGTGATATCACATTATTATATGTAAAATTCAAATATTAATAATTCGTTTAAAAATCGATATTCAAATTTGAAATTTGAAACACAAAATACACCAAAGGTGAAATAAACGTAGTTTGATGGAAAAGTTTTATCATAAATATTTCATGAGATATTAACCAAAAACTGAGACCTAAATTTGATATGTCACTGCTAACTCATTGTGTGAAAATTTAAAATTTAAACTTAAAACTGGAATACACCAACTCTCTTCTTTCCACTTGTTTAATTATTTTTGATCTAGGACGAATACTTTTCGAGTTATAAGCGATTAAGTGTGACTTCCAATCCGCCCTGAATCCGCTGCTAAGATAACACTCTTGGAATAGTCACGGATTCATTAGAAATTCGAAATTATTGTCTTATTGTAAATGTCAGAATATCGATTTATCATCTGGTGCTTTACGTTTACGCCAAACAAGATGATAAATTGGCCTCGAATGTACGTGTAGCCTCTAATGTTAGAGTAGATCTCTCTTTTAATTTTTCCTATACGTAGATTTGGCAGTTTCTTACTGCCACACTATCAGGATGGATGATAGTGAATTGCAGGTGCTTTCTTGAAGTAACCATTTGACTTGTTAATAGTTAGACGAGCTTTACATAATTATCTCTCAAGGCACCGCCAATATACAATATCCATCGCGTCTTTTTCTGGCAAATACCCATTATTGATTATTTTTTAGCTCCCTAAAAATTTTGTAGTATATTTCATTATCATTGTTCCACAAAAGTATATTAACAGATATTTATAAGACGTTTAGTAAGATTTTTCGAATAACAAGCCAAAATCCAAGGTAATGCAACCAAACATATCCAATTATTATTGTTTTGTAATTTTTTTACATCGACACTTGTAGTATTTCATCATTGTCCGATAAAGAGCGCCTTAGAAGTCCCGCGAAGGTGTTATCACCCGATAACCTCGCCAAATGAAGAAAATCATCATATTAGATCGGCGGATCACCTATGAAGGGATAATGGAGGAACTCCAGATTCGAAGAAATTCAATTACAACCATACTCCATGATTATCTGGGTGTGAGGAAATTATCAGCCCTTTTGATCTCTCATGGAGTTTCTGATTAGCAAAAAGACACAAGAGTGGAATGGTTCAAGTTTATGCTCCACAAATCCAGATCAGATCTGGAGAGTCGAAAGCTGTAAATAAGATCGTTACAATTGATGAAAGTTGGATTTACCAATATGATAGGGAAAAAGCAACAGTCTACAGTTTGGTTATTTCCTGATGAGGCTCCACCCCAAAATGTTAAGTGCGCCTTGAGTGCTGGAAAGCAAATGGTTGATACATTTGTGTCAGGAAGTGGTCATATTGCTACCATCACTTTACTGGAACAGAAGACAGTTACGAAAGACAGTCGGAATACAATTCTGCGATTCTAGATATCCCCAAAGAACAATGGAAAGAGTGCTTTAAAAAGTGGTTTTGGCGGAAGAAACTTTGCATAGATTGTGATGGGGAGTACTTTGAAAAACTGTGAAAATTATGGTTAATTCTGATAACCTTAAGTGCTTGAGTCTAAAAAACTTTCGGTCTGACCTACGTAATATGGTATCAAGGGACATATTTTCGTTGCTAAAATTATAATTGGTCGTCATCTGATTGCGCAATAAATCATATTTATGACGAATTTAGTGATTTTCAGAGGCGGTTTTAGTGCTTTTGATTTATCGCATTGAACTGAGCAGTCAATGATTTGATTCGAAAAATTTGGAATTTTTTCATGGAATTTTTCTAAATTCCACCGTTTCAATGGAAAGGCATTTTGGTCATTTGAAGCAATATCTTGAAAACCGCAATAACTAGGAATTCATATTCATCTTATTTGATAGCCGATAGACTGCTTCAAATTAAGAGAAATACAATTTCTACACTAAATTTTAATGGTTTGCGATTTATTAGACAATTTATTATATTGGGAACATTTGGTAATTTGTCTTTTTGATATTTGTTTAAACCTGCAGTGTTTGACAAATCTGGTAGTTTGGTGGCGATTGCCGCCAAAATTTAATTATAAACCACAAAATTCCTGAGCGTGGTGGCTGCCTGAGCCACCAAACTTTGTGAAGTTCTAATCTATTTATATCGTATATTTAGAATTTGGAGACTTTTAGCAACCAGAAAAAGTAAATAGTGGTTAAGATAGCCACCAACATATTTTGATTTTATATCGCACTGGACTAGCCTGAAATATTCAGAAACCTCTTATAGTGCTTCCCATGCTATTTTAGTTGATCGGATACTATCATATTTATACCAGGGGTATTCACTAAGTTAAGCACTAAGTTCGAACTTAGTTTAATTTCAAGATTTGAGTCTGTAGAGCCGCATGTTCTATATTTGATAGGTTGCATTCACTTGAGTCGCACTTTGGGCGCCTAGGCTCAATTTGATTAAGGTTGGCTTTTCCTATAATAGCTAACTTTTGACTTTTTCATCCCTATTCATTTAATTTTGCAGTGCAGATTTGAATCGCAAATTTGTCTGCAAAACTGCATTAATAATCGAAATAATTCAACAGATAAAAAATTTTTTTAAAAAATTGGTCAATTTACAAGTAAGAAATCGAACACAATATGCTTACAACCCTTTAGAAACTTTTCAAATTCTCTCATAAAACGACAGATTTTTGAAATTTTGAAAATTGTTAAAAATTCACACCAAAACACCCGAGGAATTTTATTTTTAGCAATTTGACACTATTTTTTTCGTAATTCTCTTTTTATTCGTAATATCAAAAATCTGTCTGTTCATTATGTTCGACTCTTCGAGATCTATCAAAAACCGTTGAGTTTTCGCCCCTATATTGAATTTACAAAAGTTATCACCTTTATAATTGCTGAAAAAAAAAGGCTCAGAAAATAGGATTTAGAAAATATTTATATATTTCCCCCAATTTTCATTAATTTTAACTGCTTTAGAATAATAAATAACATGCAAATATCCTTATTCGACAACTTATAGCAGTACTTAACATCAAAATATGGTATATCAAAATTTTTCACCATCAAAAAAGTGAAAAACTGGTCATTGATGCCTGGCCACCCAAAAATAACCACATTCGATAGTATCCGTCGGAATCCCAGATCAATAACTTCTTTGAACCATGTCATATCATCATTTGAATGCTGAATTCGTCTCAGGCATTGAATTTCCAGCAATTTGATATATATATATTGACCATATTTGGAGAATTTTTTGGTTGTCCGTGCCTAATTTTTTCACATTCCTGGCCGTTGCTAGGAACCCACAGCCAAAAGTCCTGAGCATGAATTTAGCATTAAAACAATGATCTGATATGGTTCAAAGAAGTTATTGATATGTGACATTTCGCTTCAAAAATGTGTCCTTTTTGGGCGACACCAGGTAGTGGTACAATTGGCTCTAAGTGGCGAAATATTAGCATTGAAATTCTAAAAATCTAAATTAAGGTTGGCCTTACCTATGGGCATTTTGTTTTTTATCAAAAATTTGCCAAAGGGCATTTTTAAGCATTTTTAGGGTTCTAAACATTAATCTCGATTTTAGAATTTCAATGCTAATATTTCGCCACTTAGAGCAATTTGTACCACCTGGTGTCACCCAAAAAAGGACACATTTTTGAACCGAAATGTATCATATCCATAACTTCTTTGAACCATGTCCGATCATCATTTTAAGGATACCGCCCGTGAAAAATCCATAGGTTTGGCTTACAGCATATATCAAGAATAGAGATATATAAGATGTTAAGCGTGGGCAGGTAGTGCAATTAAAAAATATTGAGACATGCCAAACAGTTTTTGGTTGGCATTTCTAGTTTTTGAGTTACAGGGTCTCAAAGTCGGTTTTTTTCCGTTCTTCCCTAGCACATCTTAATGGTAAGCCCTCCTCCACTCTGTGATTTTTTTAAAGTACATGTTTGGATCAAATGCTTCAAAAATTTATTCATAGATAGTCTATCATATTTGCCACTTCATAGGACCAGAAGAAAGTTTAAATTGGAAAAATTGTAAATTTTATCGGTGTCCGATTAAAAAGGGCCAAAAAACGGCGAAAAAAGCACGATTTTCAATGGAAATCAGCAATAAAATCACATATTTGTAAGATATCGAAAATCGAGTGGTCCTACGCTCATCGCCTAATGATATGTAACAACTCCTCAAATTTTCAGACCTCTATCTCAAGGCAATTTTGAGTTAAAATTTTTGAAAGACGGTCAATTTTGGAATTTTAAAGTCCCGAGATATAGGGATTTGAAGTTTTGATGTTAAGAACGATGTAAAATGAGCTATTAACGATAAATAAAAGCATCCACGGACATTTAATCGCATGTATACTAATGAATTAGATGTATTCCAACAGATTTTGGAGAAAATAGCAAAATTATACTGAAAATTCACAAATTACCTTGAGGCCTCTAACCCCGAATATTTTGAACCAATTAGGGAATATAATTCATATTCCTAGCAGTACAAAGTATAATTCATCGGTTTAGAATGAATAAAGAGCTTCTAAAAAGTATATTAGGAAGTTAGAGCGAGAGTCTACGACTTTTAGTTTTAAAGTTAGGATTTTCGAAAAATGCTACGTCATCACGTGATAAAAATTTGAAACTTAGCATTCCATTCCATGTAGTACACTTATTATTTAAGAATCAGATATATACCGTCTTGAAAAGTATATTAGGAATTGAGAGCTAAGAATTTGGGTGTATATTTCCCGAGATATGGAGGAATATGTTTTTGGACCATAAATGGGGGGCTTTGACCTAATTTTGGAGATAAATGCTTTGAACTTCCAAAATAATCATGTTGAGTGCTTCAAAATTTCTGTATACATTGCTAGTGACTATTTCATTGTTTTTTGAGTATAATAGCTACTTTTGGGAACTTATTTCATGACAAGATTCGCCATTTTCTAATATATTCAAAGTTCTCCATAGAATTTGTATTACAATAAAATCGATGATAAGTGAAGAAATATTTACTTTTTGACAAAGAGATGTTTGAGGAACCTATATATTATCATATATATCCTTTCATTTAAGATTATTATAGATTACATATCATCAATAGTTTTTAAGCATTGACATCGAGCACTTTCGGGGCCATATAGAGGTTTGATGTCCGAACTTTACCTACAATATACTATAACTTACGAACTAAAGGTCGGATCTGAACAAATTTTTTTAAAAAATGTTCAGAATTCTTTTCTATACACAATAGCTAATATCACAACGGCCATTTCCCGAGCATTTTTGAAATGAAGTCCCTCATAAAGATATTTTTGATTGGATTTTAAGTGCCTCTTTTTCTAAATTCATCTGTTTTATAATATTTAAAGGGGCCAAAACCATTTTGAGGTTCATATAATTGAAAAATTATCAGATAAGCTGGAAAATAATTGATGATTGCGCCGCAAAACCACGAATAACTAGCCGATTTTTAGTACCACTGAGCTTTAGGTGCTAATTTCTAGAATATCAAAATAAATACCGTCCAACAAGTACGATTAGATGGTAGACTACTCAATAATCCGATGGAATTAACAATAAAAAATTCCATCATTTTTTTTTATGTCAGGCGATGTTTTTCGAGGGCGGTATCCTTAATGCTAAATTCGTCCTCAGCACTAAATTTCCAGCAATTTGATATATATATATTGGACACATTTGGAGAAATTCTTTGGCTGTGGATTCCTAGCAACGGCCAGGAATGTGAAAAATTCCTGGCCGTTGCTATGCACGGACATCCAAAAAATTATCTAAATATGGTCAATATATACGTATATCAAATTGCTGGAAATTTAGTGCTGAGCACGAATTTAGCAATAAAATGATGATCTGACATGGTTCAAAGAAGTTATTGATCTGGGATTCCTGCGGATACTATCGAATGTGGTTATTTTTGGGCGGCCAGTCATCAATTACCAGTTTTCACACTTTTGATGGTGAAAAATTTTGATATACCATATTTTGAAGTTAAGTACTGCTTTAAGTTGTCGAATAAGGATATTTGCATGTTATTTATTATTCCAAAGCAGTTAAAACTAATGGAAATTGAGGGACTTATAAAAATATTTTCTAAATCCTATTTTCTGATACTTTTTTTTCAGCAATTATAAAGGTGATAACTTTTTGTAAATTCAACATAGGGGCGAAAACTCGGTTTTTGATAGATCTCGAAGAGTAGAACATAATAAACTGACAGATTTTTGATATTAGGAATAAAAAGAGAATTATGAAAAAAATAGTGTCAAAATTACTAAAATAATATTCCTCGGATGTTTTGGTGTGAATTTTTGACAAATTTCAAAAATCTGTCTGTTCATTAGTTAGATAATCGATTTATGATCGAATTTGAAAAGTTTCTAAAGGTTTGTAAGAATATTGTGTCCGATTTCTTTCTTGTAAAATGACCAAATCTTTTTTAAAAATTTTTTATCTGTTGGAATATTTCAATTATTAATGCAGTTTTGCAGATAACTCTGCGATTCAGATCTGCACTGAAAAAATTGAATGAATCGGTTGAAAAAGTCAAAAGTTAGCTATTATAGGAAAGACCAACCTTAATGTTTAGGACCCCTTTAGGGATCTAAAAATGATTAAAAAGGAGTTTTGGCAAATTTTAGATAAAAAACAAAATGCCTATATGAAAGGCCAACCTTAAGGTTGGCCTTTCCTATTATAGCTAACTTTTGACTTTTTCAACCGATTCATTTAATTTTTTTCAGTGCAGATTTGAATCGCTGAGTTATCTGCAAAACTGCATTAATAATTGAAACAATTAAAGAGAAAAAAAAATTTTAAAAAAATTTGGTCATTTTACAAGTAAGAAATCGGGAACAATATGCTTACAATCCATTAGAAACTTTTCAAATTCATTCATAAATCGATGATCTAACTAATGAACAGACAGATTTTTGAAATTTTGAAAATTGTTAAAATTCACACCAAACACCCGAGGAATTTTATTTTTAGTAGTTTTGACACTATTTTTTTCTTAATTCTCTTTTTATTTGTATTTTCAAAATTATGTCTGTTCATTATGTTCTACTCTTCGAGATCTATCAGAAACCGTTAAGTTTTCGTCCCTATGTTGAATTTACAAAAAGTTATCACCTTTATAATTGCTGAAAAAAAAGTCTCAGAAAATAGGATTTAGAAAATATTTATATATGTCCCTCAATTTCCATTAGTTTTAACTGTTTTGGAATATTAAATAACTTGCAAATATCCTTATTCGACAACTTATAGCACTACTTAACTTCAAAATATGGTATATCAAATTTTTCTCCATCAAAAGTGGGAAAATGGTCATTGCTGACTGGCCATCCGAAAATAACCACATTCGATAGTGTCCACCGGAATTCGAGATCAATAACTTCTTCGAACCATGTCAGATCATCATTTTTTAATACTAAATTCGTGCTCAGCACTAAATTTCCAGCAATTTGATATATATATTGACCATATTTGGAGAAGTTTTTGGATGTCCGTGCATAGCAACGGCCAGAAATTTTTTCACATTCCTGCCCGTTGTTAGGAACCCGCAGCCAAAGAATTTCTCCAAATATGTCCAATATATATATCAAATTGCTGGAGATTTAGTGCTGAACACGAATTTAGCATTAAAATGATGATCTGACATGGTTTAAAGTAGTTATGGATATGAGACAAAATGTGTCCTTTTTTAGGCGACACCAGGTGGTACAAGTGGCTCTAAGTGGCGAAATATTAGCACTGAAATTCTAAAAATCAAAATTAGTGTTTAGAACCCCTTGAGTTATCATAAAATGGTTAAAAACGACTTTGGTCAAATTTTTGTTAAAAAACAAAATGCCCATAGGAAAGGCCAACCCAAGGCCTACTTAACTCAGGCCTCACAGTAGAATGGAAATATTGTACCAGGGATGCAGTCGAAGCCGGTAATTGTTAATTAACCACAATGTTTTATTCATGTTTATCTATTCACAATTACCCATAACATTTTCATACAATCATGTTCGTATATACTTTAATTTATAAAAATAGCATCTATATATAATTTAATCATAATAATAAATATTTACATACATTTCTTTTTTGCACTAGCTACGTACTTACATTTGAAATGCCGACCAGTTGCTCGGCACCTGGTTGCAAGTGTAACTACAAGTCTGAAGATCGTGTGACTCTTTTCAAGATGCCGCAGAAACCAGATCAACTTAGACACGCTTGGGTTCGGGCACTCCGCAGAGATGATATAGACGAGTTAAATGCTGTTTACGTCTGTGTGAAGCACTTTAGGACTGAAGATATCGAGTACACGCACAAGGTTCCCAACGGAGATGGTACTTTTCCCGAAATCCCTAGAGTGAACCCAAAGCTGAAAGATGATGCTGTACCAGTCTTTCTACCAGGATGTCCCTCATACTACTCCCAATCTGCAGCTAAGCGAAGTCGTCGGTCTCTCGACTCAAAAGATTACCTCAATCAAGCTTTGACACTTAGCCTGAGATCTGATGCTGAAGAAAAAGAGAGATTTAAGGTTAGCTGCTCCCAGGAAATGCAAGGTAAGTTCTCACTTATTTATTTACCTAAAACCTGGTCATTATGGTACCCAGATGAACATAGCTTGATTTTTATGCGTCCTAGTTTAGAGAATTCTAGTATACTAGTTGATGTTTATTTGGTAGTAACGTTCGATCTTTCTATCAAGGCCTTTTATAAAAATGTGATTTTTCCACATTCGCTCAGTTGCCTCAGTGATATTCGACAACTTGAATCACTTGTGAATGAAATTTCTAGCGCGCCTTATCGATGTGAGCCATCTAAGAATTCTGAATCTACTGCTTCCCATATATCATCAGCGAATGTTCATATCCAACAAGCCATTGATATTATGCATACCAGTTCGGATGTGGAAACATCTGAGCATCCAGAAATTTTTCGACTCCAATTCATTCAATGCCAATTAGAAAACAGTCTTGTTCTCAAAAATAAACGTAGATACAACATACTCACACAAATATTTTCTCTTAAAACACATCTCGCCAGCTTGTTATAAGTATCTCCAGCACATGCCTTGCCTATCACTTCCTCACTTCAATACTTTAGAAAAATTGTACTCTTCATTTGGGCTCGAAAATGAATTATTTCCATTCCTGAGGCAAGCGACGTGTTCTTTTTCGAATGAACAAAAACATGTCATCCTTCAAATGGATGAACTTCACGTAAAACCCGGTACAGTAGAACTCGGTTAGTACGTACTCGGGATACAACGTACTTCGGCTTAGTACGTACTCATTTCTCTGAACCAGAATTCATTTATTATCTGGATTCCTATGTAATATCAACTCGGTTAGAACGTACTTACGGATAGTACGTGCTTTTTTCCGCTTCCTGGAGGGGTACGTCTTATCCGAGTTCTACTGTATATCATACAACAGGGCCGGCGGAACTGGTCCGGCTGGTCCGGCTTTGGCCGGACCAATTTTATGCCATTATGGCTTATTTTCATATGCAAAATTGCTTTTGGCCGGACCAACTTCCGCTTTGGCCGGACCAACTTCTGCTTTGGCCGGACCAATAAAAAGTTGCTTCCGCCGGGCCTGTACAAGGGAGGCAAAATTATAGGATCCAATATATGTCCAGATAATCCTATGAAAACTGTATTTGCTATCATGGTCTCTAGCCTTCAGAAAAAATGGTCCTGCATTGTTCGTCTGTTACCATGAAGGGCCAGCGAGGAAAATTCTAGTCGAGCTTGCTTTAAACTTAATAGTAGATAGCAATTATTGTGATGTCTGGGAAAATACATGTCCTTCCTGCAATATTCCTCGTTTTTCTATTCTAGGTTGTTATTTGTTTCAGGAAATTGTATGATAGCTAATAATGTAAAAAATTATAATTCCATGGTAGTATGTAGAGGAATTGAAAAACGTAAATTGAAATTTAACTCTTAATATCCTTATATTTTAATATAGTATGTGTTTAACTTTATTTTTCTTTATTTAGTTCAGCTGTAAGCGCGGCCAACCTTTCTCACATGCCAGTAACTCAACCCTCAATATGTTAATCGGAGACAACAACATCGCTAAAATGATCGAAATAAAGTTTATGTATTGTAAAACTGTTTTAATACATTATTAATTGTGATTGTAATAGTATTGTCTTGGATATTTCAATTATTTAAATGAAATATATGATATATATCACTACAATACTCAATATAGTATAGTATGATGGAGACATTTAAAATAGAAATTAATGAGGGTTAGATCAAATGTGAACGCTCAAGGCTATCACTCAAATCATTATGCACTAAAATTACCACGAAATATTGAAAAGTTGGTATTTCATTGTTCGGCTTCAAACGCATCCCTGGTCCAAATTTCACATTCTACTGTGAGGCCTGAGTTAAGTATGCCATGGCCAACCTTAAGGGCCTCAAGGAAATTTGTGGATTTTCAGTGTACTTTTGCTATTTTCCCCAAAATTTGTTTGGAATACAGGGTGGTTCAAAAAAATTGGAACCCATTTCTATTTGGACCTTTTAGGTCACAGTTTTAATTATAACCCAATTGCATTTTAAGATATGTTAGCTAATACCTCTGATATGCCAAAAACAAGGCAGTGGACAACTCAAGAGCGAGTATGGTGTTTTCAGAAATATTTAGATATAGTCGTTTGCGAAACGCAACAGAACTTCTTATATGTTTTTTGGGACGGAACTACCTCTAACCAAGTCCGCCATATTCAAGATGGTGAAGAAATTTCAATGCAAGCACTGTCAAAAACTTAATAAGAAGCGTGAAGACAGAGAAACTCATTCTAGAAGAAAGAGACGCCGCACTTCCGAAGTTATTGCTGTGGTTCGGGAGCCGGTTGAACAGTCACCGAAACGATACACCAGAAAAAGGTCACAAACCTTGCTCGTATCAAGGTCTACAATGATGAGTGATGCCCGAAGATCTGGGCATGTCCCATACCGGATACGAACACACTAGAAAGGAGATGGAAAAAGTTCTGGTTGACAAGATTGAGGAGTCTGACACATTTTTGACGAATCTCTAGACAACTGACGAGGCCTACTTTCACTTGGACGGTCAAGTGAATTCAAAAAATAATGTCTATTAAACTACTTTGCACACAGCATGGGTTGCGATATCTTTAAGAGGGATTATTGGCCCATTCTTTCGATAGGAATGGAGTGACTGTAACCGTATTCAAAGAACGATACGTTAAGGTTCTTGACAAGTTTTGGACAGTTTCAGAGAAGATTCAACTCTATCTTGTACAGACAATGGTTCTAGCGGGATGGTGCAACGCCCCATACTGCCAATGTCAGCTTTGTATGGCTGAAGCAGCACTTCAAGAAGAGAATTATTAGCAAACTGTGTCAAATTGAGTGGCCACCCCATTCTCCAGACGTTAGTCCCCCAGATTTCTATCTGTGGGGTTATCTCAGGAACAAAGTGTATGAAGAGAAGCCGAGAGACCTAAACCAGCTGAAAGATAAGATCAAAGACGAGATAAATGCAATTAAGGACCCTATTTTGAAAGCTGTCATGCAGAACTTCACTCTCAGAATCAAAAAAATGTATCGAGCTGAACGGAGGGCATATGGAACACATCTTATAAATTACCACTTACCTCCTTACATTAGAATGATTATGCTTTGAATACTTTTAGTAGATTGTTAGAAGTTTATAATTACAGAGTTTCATTGACTTTAGACAAAAAAATCAGTGCTATAGGAATTTAAAAATGGATTCCTTTTATACGATCCATCTGATATATCTAAATCATCAGGATAAATGCGAATAAATGTCTGTGAATGCTTTTGTCGACAATTAATGACTTATTTTACATCGTATTTAACGTTTAAACTTAAAGTCCCTATATCTCGGACTTTATATTTTCAAAATTGGCCCTCTTTAAAAACAAAAAATCAAAATTGGTTTGAGATAGAGGGTTGAGGATTTCAAGAGTTGTTCCATATCATTATGCGATGAACGTAGAACCACTTGATATTCGATATCTTGTAACTTAGTGATATTATTGCTGATTTACCAAAAAATAGACGTTTTCGGTGTTTTTTGTACTTTTCTTTCAGACCCATATAAAATTTACTATTTTTTCATTTTAACTTTATTTTAGTCCTATGAGGTAGCAAATATGATAGACTATATATGCATTGATTTTGGAAGCATTTGTTTCTTTGGCATGTCCTGAAAATATTTTGATTGGCCTACCATTAGGATGTGCTGCCAAAAAGCAAAAGAAAAGACTTTGAGACACTGTATCTCAAAAACTAGAAATTCGAATCAAAAACGGTTTTGGATGTGCGAGTATTTCTTGACGGAGATACCTGCCCACGCTTAACATCTCTTATAGCTCTCCTTTCATCGTATGCTGTAAGCCAAATCGAATCGTTTTTCGCGGGCGGTATTCTTAAAGTTGTATTTTAGGGATGTTCCACCAGGGATTTGGGGGATTTTTAGTATGTTACTTAAGTAGCTTTCCTCGTTCATTTACCAATGAAATAATTTTGTTGCAATTAGTTCCAACTCCAACGATAGATTGACTGGATTAAGTATACCGCCCTCGAAAAACTTTGCCTGGCGTAAAAAAATCGGTAAAATTTTTTATTGTTAATTTCATTGTATTACTGAGCGATCTACCGTCTGATAGTGCTAGTTGGACGGTATTTATTTTGATTTTTATGAGTTAGCCCCCTAAAGTCTAGCGTTACTAAATATTGAAAAATTATTGGAGGTTTTTGATGCATTTACCAATTAGTTTTTAACTTATTTGATAATTTTTTAATGATATGGACCTTAACATTGTTTTGGAACCTTTGGAGAATATATAACACAAGGATTTAGAAGAATGGTCAAATAAAATCCAAACAAAATAGCTCTATAAGGGGTTCATTTATTAAATGCTCGGGAAATCGCCTTTTTGATATCAGATATTTAGCCATCACTGGATCAGAAATAAAATTCTGGTCGTTTCAAAAAAGAATTTGCTCGGATCCGACCATTTATTCTTGAGATATCGCTTATTAAAGGTGAAGTTCGGGCATAATATCTCTCTATGGTCCAGAAAGATGCCGATGTCATATCTTAAAAACTATTGAAGATTTATCTTATTTATTAAAATGCTAGGATTTTTTTTTGTGTGTGTGTGTTTGTCCGAATTGGTTGAAGAATTGGGAAGTCATAGAGATGTGAAAATTGGCATGTAGGTGTCAAATGATATGACTACGATTAAGTTCTAAGATCTAAGCGAAATGTTCACACCTCTGCAAAAAAAATGGAAAACAATTTTTTCACACCTTTTCTATACAAAATAAATGACTACACTATTACAATAGAAACCATTGTACGACACCACAATATATCGTCATTGTTATCAATACTTCAAAGCCACAACTTATGTTTGATATCTTAAATATATTATAGTGCATTGCAATAAAAAAGATTATGTGCATATTTTCACACCTTTATATACATATCTTCGCACCATTTGACGAATTTTGAAAAATGTGGTAGAGACTAGCTCCCAACGGGTGACATGGGGTTTTTAGGCGTGTAGATTTCGAATATAATATTTTCGAGTAAGTTTGATAATTAATTTGTTTACTTTTGTTTACAATAGATACATAAAGTAAACAAGTCTGAAAAATATGCTAGAAACTTGCTTTCAACGGTTGACATGGGGTTTTCAGGGGTGTAGATTTCGAATATCACATTTTCGAGTAAATTTGATGATTGATTTGTTTACTTTTGTTTACAATAGATACATAAAGTAAACAAATCTCAAATATATACTAGAAACTTGCTTTTAACTGTTGACAAGGGGTTTTCAGGGGTGTAGATTTCGAATATCACATTTTCAAGTAAATTTGATGATCGATTTGTTTACTCCTGTTTACAATAGGTGCAGAAAGTAAACAAATTACAAAAATGGGCCAGAGACTAGCTTCCAACGGTTGACATGGGGTTTTCAGTGCTGTAGATTTCGAATATTATATTTTCGGATCTATATGAGAAATTATTCGTTGACCTTTGTTTGCAATATTTATATAAAGGAAAAAAATTCAAACCCACAACCCAAAATATATTAGAAAATGGCGAATCTAATCATTGAATATTTATCCAGATGTGGCAATTATGCTAAATAATGAATACAATTGTCGTTAATAATGTGTGCAGAAAAATTGGAGAACTTTTGATAAATATACCCCCATTTAGGGTCCAAAAAGAGATATCTCTTTATCTCTATAAATATAAGCCCAAATTCTTAGTTCTCATTTCCTAATATACTTTTTATGAGGGTACATATATGATTCTTTGATCATAATTGCACTACATCCTATAGAATGTAAGTTTTGAGATTTTTGTAATATGATGACGTAGCATTTTTCGAAAATCCTAACTTGGAAACTGAAAGTCGTAGACTTTCGCTCTAACTTCCTAATATACTTTTTGGAAGCTCTTTATTCATTCTAAACTGATGGATTATACTTCGTAGTGCTTGGAATATGAACTATTATTCACAAATATCTCAAAATATTCGAGGTTAGGGGCCTCAAGGAAATTTGTGGATTTTCAGGGTACTCTTGCAATTTTATGTAAATATTTGGTTCGAATATACCTAAATCATCAGTATAAATGAGAATAAATTTCTGTGAATGCTTTTGTTCATTTTTAATAACTCTGACATTCTTCTTAACATCTAAACTTAAAATCTCTATATCTCAGGACTTTAAAATTTCAAAATTGACCGTATTTACAGAATTTTAAATCAAAATTGGTTTGAGATAGGGGTTTGAAAATTTCAAGACTTGTTCCATATCATTAGGCGATGAACGTAGGACCACTTTATTTTCGATATCTTCAAACACCGATAAAATTTACAATTTTTGACATTTTAACTTTCTTTTGGTCCTATGAGGTGGCAAATATGATAGACTATCTATTATTCGAATTTGGAAGCATTTGTTTCCTTGGTATGTCCTAAATAATTCCTTGAGTGGCCGGATTTCTACCATTAAGATGTGCTAGCGATAAACGAAAAAAACAGACTTTGAGACACTGTATCTCAAAAATTAGAAATTCGAATCAAAAACGGTTTGGGATGTGAGAGTATTTCTTGACGGGGATACCTGCCCACGCTTAACATCTCTTATAGCTCTACTTTCATCGTATGCTGTAAGCCAAATCATATGGTTTTTCGAGGGCGGTATCCTTAACTATTATAGTAAATCAGTTTTAAATGGAATTTCTTGTCCATTGAAAATAAAATTGGTGGAAAATTATGAATTCACCCAAATTGTATTTTTTAATGTACAATTTAGGAAAGTAGCTTGTATACTCAGAGAATGCAACTGTATGATATCTTAACCTTGGGTGTCCCTAGAACATTTAGTGTAGGTGAATTTTTATTTCTGCGTTAAAACTAATAAAATTGATGGATTCATGTATACTACCGCCATAGGCATCAAACCCACCCAGCCACCCGGCACTACCCGGCATCGTCGGTTATTGGCCTACTTGGCTGGGTACAAGCTTACCCGATACATTCCCAAAGTCCTAGAACCGTGTATCATGCAGTTTAACTGCGCAACAAGCGAGCAGGTAGCTCAGTAGGGAGTTTTCCGTCTTGGGAAACCACTATCGCAATACAGTCGAGTAGATTATTATAATAATAGATTTCTATAGAGTTTTAGTTATGTTAGTGAATTGTGAGTGTGATATTTATTTATGCCGTGAATGTTGCGGCCCCGGAGCCTTCGGGCCGGCGAGCCCATTTCAGGGTTGGGTTCAAGTACAATTGTACTTAAGTACATTTTTTGAGTACTTGTACTTGTACTTAAGTACTTTCGCCATTTTTTTGTTGTACTTGTAATTGTACTTAAGTACTTTCCACATTTTTCTAAAGTACTTGTACTTGTACTTAAGTACTTTCTTGTTGTTTGTGTTAGTGTCCAGTACTACTTCAACATTCAATTAAATAAATGTGTGTAATATTATTTAAACCATTTTGCACTATTAGTACAAGAGATTTATCATGAGAGCTTGGAAAGTACTTGTACTTAAGTACTTTCGCCATTTTTTCGTTGTACTTGTATTTGTACTTAAGTACTTTCCACATTTTTCTAAAGTACTTGTACTTGTACTTAAGTACTTTCGCCATTTTTTTGGTGTACTTGTACTTAAGTACTTACAGAAGTACTTGAACCCAACCCTGGCCCATTTCCGATGCCTATGACTACCGCACTTCGCTTGCTTGCACTGCCCGGCTGGCGGACACTTTGTGTCCGCGTACTTTGGGCGCCTAGGCTCACATTAATTAATTATAAAGCAGATAACATCTCTAAATACATCTGTCTTTCTGTTCTAATCAATATCACACGAAAAATCAAAATTTTCAATTTTTGATGCGTAATGATGGCGTCATACAGAGTGATGAGTCATAATATTGTGATGCTAGCTGCATCATATTTGAAAAATTTTAAAATACACAGTTTATTAAAATTTCAGCCTTCTATCAAATTAGCTGAGTTATAGTCGGAAAAAACTGATATTTCTAATTATAAAAAAGGTGACAATAACGTCATATTTCCATGATGAGTTGACATTTTCATCTGCGGTCAGAACATAGTAGGGCCATTGCTAAAACACTCCAACATTCCAAAGATCAGCTTTCTGTTCTTAGCAGTTTTTTCAAATGGTTCATACTTCTGTTATAAATTTAGAATTAAAATTTATACTTTTAAATTAATTATTGTGCATCGCAAATTACTATTAACATTGTTCACAATTTTATTTTTTTATTAGTGTAAATTAAAAGATTTTCTCACCTAGTAATCATAATCTTTACTCAAATCAAGCATGGCGCAATAAGGTTAATCAAATATACGATTAATATTGAACCATAATTTTGTTTTGTAATGATCAAGGTTAAGTTATCTCAACATATTGGACCAGCCATAGATGACTCAAGTATAAGGATCAGGGTTGGCAGGTTTTGTCCACTTGGACAAAACCTAGTGGTTTTAACCAGGTTAAAACCGTCCTGTCCAAAACCTCTTGGGTGGACAAAACTGGACAAAACCTCAAAATTTAATTCATATTCCTCATTAACGGTTTTGTCCAAGTTTTGTCCAAGTTATATCCAAGTTTTGTCCAAGTTTTGTCCAGGTTTTGTCCAAGTTATATCCAAGTTTTGTCCAGGTTTTGTCCAAGTGTTGTTCGTGTCCTCCATGATAAATCGAATACAAAATATAGTTATGGTAATAAACAGGCGTTAGCAAGAAAATTCATTCATTGTCCTCGCTCTCTTTCCATCCTAAACTGTTTCGTACCCACTGCAATTATTTACAGTTTCTATTAGGTTTTGTCCAGTTTTGTCCGGTTTTAACCGGTTAAAACCAGGTTTTGTCCACTGCCCTGTCCAAAACCTGTTTTGGACGGACAAAACCCAACCCTGATAAGGATAGATCATTAAATAACCATGGATGAGTCCAAAGGCCATCATATAAAATATGTTAATATTAAATGTTATGATTCTTATCATTGTTTATGTGAAAAAGGTGATAATTGAGGTAACAAAACAACAAAGAGGCATATTACAATAACTATTATAGCTAATCTTAAATATAGTTTTTCTTAAATTTCTTGATCTTTCGAGAGTGGTCCGCACGAAAACTGATTTGAGAATTATAATCCTTGATTTTATTGGATATCAAACAATTCGTGATAACTCCAAATAACTTATGTAAAATATGCCAATAAATCATCTTACAGGAAGGACATTTATCACCCCAAGTTTCGCAGCAATTGTCTTCCATATAACGAACCCCTAGAGCAACTAATATTTGTTTAGAAGGCCCTTAAACTACTTCTGTCATCAGAGAGATATCATTATCAATTCCGACGAAGATTTTCCATAAAATAATAACTGCTCTTAGAATAGCATCTGAAGGCCACTTAAGGGATCCTCTGTCCACGATTTCCAAATAAGCGAACCTTGAATCATTGGACTGTTCGATCAGGAAATCTTTGTCAGTGGTAAGGAAATCCAGACAGATAGAACATTTATTTGATTCTTGTAATATTGATGTACAGCAAACCCAGCCATAAAGGCTAAAGCCTGCAGAGTTTGGGTGTCGTATCTTATTGATTCTAAATCTGGAAGTAGGTTCATTATCCGTTCTTGTGTTAAGATTGAAATTGCTGAAGAGTCAGGGTCATCAACTGAACAATTGGAGAATTGCTTAATAAAATCGTGAATAGAAATGTGTTCTTCGCTCGATTGGTACAGTTTAAGCATACTATATACTTTCAGTCGACGCTCAGACTCTAGGATTTGCAGGTAGGATATGTGATAATTAGCTCCAGACATCTGTCTATACAATCCGAAATGATGCTCTAACGCATCATTCTGTAGGAAGGAGGTCAATACATAAGAAAAGCCACAGTTGTTAGTCAAATGGTGAACTAGTAGCGGTAATGTTATACAGGTGTGCCTTAGACTAGTGAATGTCTGGTGGGTGAGTGATGCCTTGTTTGCTTTAGTTGTTGCTTCCCAGGTTTCAATCCAAACTACGATACGCTCTAAAAATGAAAAACGTGGATTGTCTCGTACAAAGGGCTTTGAAAATTCATCTCGCAAACGTATTCCTTTCTGTGGCGTACTGACATTAAAATTTTTCCAGATGTCTAAAATGATAGAAATAAATTCGGCTGTTTGTATCTTGAATGCCTCGTCTCGTGATTGATCCTGAATTATTAGGCCAGCAATAGTCGATTCATTAAAAATCTTGAGAGCAAGTTTAACGTTCTGTCGTTCTATGCTCGAAGGCCAGCAGGATTTAGCTGTCAGTTGGTGCGCAATTTTAGCGAAAGAGTGTTGCTCTTGTTTGTATAGTGATCTCACATCTTCAAAACAAGCTTTGCATTTAGTAAGAGGATATTTGATAGCTTCAGTGGATATATCATTTAAACATGGGAAAAGAAATGTATGGCTAAAATCAGGAGTGTTAAGCCAGTTGTTACGGATACATTTCAAAATATGAACCGCATCGAATAACAGGAATAGGGTTCTGGATTTGTCAACTGGATGAGGGACAACGGATGTAAGAGTCTTTTGATCGGAAGAAAACTTTTTTAAAATACTAACATTTTGTGGGTAGTTGTCAGAACAAATTACTTGAACGAATAGCCCACATTTTTCGATATCAAAAATGACGGATTTAGAGCAAGATACAATTCTGATGCATTCGTAGAGGAAAGAGGAAAAAGGCAAACGATAGTTGACCATTTTTTATGGAGACTAGATACCATTATAGCTAAAACTGTCTTTATTGGATCTTCTGTGTTGAGTGTAGGCGCAATAATGTTTCCACCCTTATAGGCAATCTCCGATTTGACATGAACTTCGTCAATCTGAACAATAACGTGCTTTTGCTGCACTGAGAAATCTTTCGTTGCATTTTTTAGAAAAATAAAGTATTCGTTCTCTAAACCAATAGGGTTATATAGCCTCTGCAAAGTATGAAAATGTGGGAGGGATAAACAGCTTAGAGACTGCAGGTAGTTATAACAGGAGTTGGAGTATATATGAGCTTTGAGCGCCAAAACCTAAAAAGTAAACAAATATTGACGGAGCTATTGCTGAGAAGTATACAATGAAAACAATTTACTTATATGTCGGCGAGAATTTCTATATTAAATAACACCATACCTTCAGAATATAAAGTGATCTTTCACTAATCCAGGAAATAGCCTTTCAACACACTGAATGAATATTAATAGAAAAATCTGGCCGACATATAAGAGTAATATGTAATGTAATGTGAAAATACCTGGGTTATAATATTATATCTGCGTCTATTTTTTGCAACCATGATATTTTCAATCTGGCATAGGATGAATTGAAGTCGAGGGAGGTAAGAAGAGAGTACATTATTTTCATCAGTCAACTTTAGCTCATTTGCGTTACGCTCCTCTATTTCATTAATTGCATTAATGATATGTGCTTTGGCTGAATTAACATGATGACAAACAGAGCCAGTCTCAGAAGTATTAACAAAAGAGGTTCGCACAATCTCACTAAAAAGATTCTCAACTTGACGTATATCATTTATGAAATTTAGGGAAAGAGAGATCGGCTGGTTGTCGTAAAAAGCTTCAGGAATTAAATTGGTATTAACCGATAGACTGGCCTCAACAGATATTCTTGATTTTTCTAATCGTGGAAGTAAAAAGTAAATAGAACTCTCACTTGAACACCATATCACCCAGTTGTGAAGAGTTAGCAAATTAAGTTTGAGTTCATCAAATGTGAAAATACGATACTTATCCTCTTCAGCTTTGAATGATTGTCGACTTTCTTGTATCACCTGCGTGAAAGACATTTCTTCTTTTTCTTCAAACTTCAATCTCTAGCTGTTTTGACCCTTCGGGTGCTGAAAGATATCTAGGACAGCTCGGTAAGAAACATGAAACTGCATCTTTGTGAAGGATTGGCACTTTACGAGGAAATTCTTGAAGGGAGGCATTTGGTCCAGAGGGTACAGAGTACGTCCGAGATATATCCTCATTGCGGAAATGTTTCTCGCAAACAAATGTGTTTGTATGAATATTTTCTAGATGTAACGCATGTATCCACTTAGATCTAAGTTCTTGCTCCAAGGGTAATTAAAATACAGTCACATAACCGTCAGTAGAACTGTAGTTTCCTTTACAGCCAGGAGCAGAACATTTGTTGGGCATACTTTGCTAATTAATTTAAACATGTAAATATAATAGTAATGTTAATTCTCATGAAATAAATCGAAATATATATATAACAAGCGCGCTTCGCTTGCTTGCGCTGCGCGGCTGGCGGACACTTTGTGTCCTCCGGAGGCTCCCTTCGGTCACCTGGGGTCACATTGGTTAATTATAAGGGAGATAACATCTCTAAATACATCTGTCCTACTGTTATAATCGATATCACACGAAAAATCACCAAATTTATCAATTTTTAAAATTTTGATGAGTAATGATGACGTCATAACAAAGTGATGAGTCACCATTTTTTGATGATAGTTGCATTATATGTGAGGTATGTTAGTATACAGATTCTATTAAAATTTCAGCCTTCTATCTCCTATAATGGCTGAGTTATGCTCGAATAACTGTTGCTTAACTTTTAAAAATGTGACAATGACGTCATAATTCCATGATGAGTCGACATTTTGCTCTGAGCTCAGAACTTACTGGAGCCATAGCCAAAAGATTCCCACATGCCAAAAATTAGCTTTCTATGACCGGCAGTTTCTTCAATCAATTCGTTACAGATATATATATAATATATATATATATACTATATATAAATAAATAAATAAATAAATAAATAAATAAATAAATATACACTGCATGGCCAAAAGTATTGGAACACATTATAATGTGTGCCACTTTTGCCAAAGTGGCACAACCCATTGAATACAATATTAAACAAGTGTAAACATTGTGATATCAATAGAAACTGTCCCTCCGACCTCTTCCACTAAACTTTTGTTGATTTCCTCCAATGGGCCCGTTTCCCTGCCACCTGTGCCACTTATGGCACATGGTGGCACACATTAGAATATGTTCCAATACTTTTGGCCAGATAGTGTACATTAATCGAGTTTTAATAGTAAGGACAAGCGCGCTTTGCGCTTGCTTGCGCTGCGCGGCTGGCGGACACTTTGTGTCCTCCGGAGGCTCCCTTCGGTCACCTGGGGTCACATTGGTTAATTATAAGGGAGATAACATCTCTAAATATGTCTTTCCTACTGTGCTAATCGATATCACTCGAAAAATCACCAAATTTGTGAATTTAAAATTTTTTGATGCGTAATGATGACGTCATAACAAAGTGATGAGTCATCATTTTTTGATAATAGTTGCATCATATGTGAGGTATGTTAGTACACAGATTCTATTAAAATTTCAGCCTTCTATCTCCTATAATGGCTGAGTTATGCCCGAATAACTGTGTTGCTTAACTTTTAAAAATGTGACAATGACGTCATAATTCCATGATGAGTTGACATTTTGCTCTGAACTCAGAACTTACTGGAGCCATAGCCAAAAGACTCCCACATGCCAAAAATCAGCCTTCTGCGCCCGGCAGTTTCTTCAATCAATTCGTTACAGAGATATATATATATATATATATATATATACAATCATCGAGTTTTAATAGTAAGGATTATTTGTAAACTAATTAATTAAATATAGATACATATCACAAGAAAAATAATAAAACTTCAGTAAGACAATTAAATGATAATTGAATATCAGAAAAACAGAAATGTCTTCTTACGCGATTAATAGTTTAAATGGTTATGGTTAGCCAACATATTTTACACAAATATTTTATAATGTGGTTTATTAAAAAAATGGCCTTTATTGTCATCCTTGGTGTCATTTTCCAAAGTAGTGGTCTATCCTTATACTTGAGTCATCTATGGACCAGCCAAATAGTTGGTCTGAACCAAAAATTAGGACTAGCTAAAAAAGTTTAGCAAGAACAAACTGTCCAAAATATTGGCCAATTAACATTTTAGAGCATGACAATTCAAATTGATTTAGTACCTTGTGAAATCAAAGGAATTTTTCTTTTGAAAGAACTGCTGGAGTCTACCCTTTTCGATGCTTTTGAAAGTACCTCAGCTCAAGCGTTCAAAGATTGATTGTATGATACATATGCAAAGTGGCATAGAGTTCGCATTGAAACGTCTATCTTATTTTTGTTAAACTAAATAATAATAATATTAAAGATAAAATAACTTCCAAACAGTGGCGGCGCGGAGGTTGGGCTTGTGAGTCGTGACCCACCTGAATTTGCTATGCCTCTTGTGCCCCACTTGTAACTCACCTGTCCTGTCATTTTTTTGAATGAGCGATAGTGCTGCCTCTTATTGCAAATGATTTGAGTCAACCTTGTTAATTCGATTATTAATTGTTAGTGGATTCTAACCTTAACCTAATTATTGCGTCAAACAGCCTTGAGCAAAAGGTTCTTATCATGATGTCTACTCAAAGTGCCGTATAACACAAAGTGCATCTACATTTATCACTTAATTAAAAATATGATATCCTAAAGCAAAATTATTCATAATCGTCCCCACCTATCGCATTTGATTGCATTACAGTTATCCTTTGTGGCACTGATTTCATTTTACATACATTAGAGCATATTGTATTAATTATGAACCCTAGTTGCAACTATGAAGATTTTTTAGCTCAAGAAAGTTCGAAAGATGCCAAACTAAATTTGCTCTTTAAAGATTTTACATCAATTAGTCATTTAGAGAAACCAGAGGAATATATTACTTCTTTTTTTAGTATATATTCAATTTTCTATATTCCATTGGAACAGCAAGATAATTTCCTCTCAAGAATTTTTCAGAAGTTATCATTTATTCAGTCAAAAAAAGATGATTCAATTGACTCATTACTCTCTTCTTTTTCATTTTTTTTCAAAGACCACAGCAATTTTATATGCAAATTCCTCTCAGTCCAATTTATTGAGATCTTTAGAGACACTTCTGCTGGTCTTCGATTAAAAAATCAATTCCTTAAATATCCCCAACTATCTCTTTCGGACTATAAGACAGACAAAAGCTTACTATCTGCTCTCATTCTATTATTTTATCCCACACCATTTCTGATTTCAGCAGATCAATTTATAACTCTATTGATTGATCAAGAGTTTCATAATTGTTCTATTAACCTTCTACAATTTATCCAACAAGAAACACAGATAATCATTTCCTTGTCAAATCATCTTCTTCCACTAGAATTATCACATGAATTTCGAACAAATTTACTCCCATATTTTATCCAGAAAAAATTAATTGAGCACATTTCATACAATTTATATCCTTTATTGATTCAACATCCAGATTCTTCAATCCGAATTGATGAATTTACAGCTTTACTCAAGGGAAACCTTTCAAATCCCTCTTTTGACCATTTTCAATATGAATCCATCAGTCGTCTCTTACACCCAGGCTCCAATACAACTCAAATCCTAGCCTATTATCTTTCTGCTATCCAGGCTATCCAAACTTTAACACCTCCCTACTTTGCAACCGAACTCATTAGTAGTGTTATATTTGCATATTTGAAAGGAAGAGAAGATACTTTTCGATGTATCATATCTACTTTTTTGACACGAAATAATTCGACGCAAACACTCCATAATGAAATAGAAGGGAGTAAAGATTTTCAAGGAAGACATGAATCTAAGCAATTTCATTCTTTTTTTAAAGGGCCACATTCTCACGTTCCTTCTACAGAAGACATTGTCGGAATCTTCACGAACATATATGGGAGCAAAGAACTGTTTATCTTAGAATACCGGAATTTATTAGCAGACCGCATTCTCTCAAAGTTTGATTTTGATTTAGTCACCGAGTTCTCAAACCTTGCAAAGCTGGAATCTAAATTTGGAGGTTCTTACTTTACGAACTGTCAAGTTATGCTAAAGGATGTTGCCTATTCTTTAAAATTTCAAATTAATGTTCATAGTAACTTAGAGAATAGTACAAATCAACTAGTTTGTTATATATTATCCCATAACTTTTGGCCTCCATTTATGGACGAGAACCTTTTGATTCCATTAGAAGATTTGAAATCAATTTTTTTACGAATAAAAAGTCTGTTTGAAACTTCTAAACCTAGACGTACTATAGAATGGAAAACACACATCGGATTAGTAGAGTTAGAAGTCAGTTTGGATAGAAAACTTAGATGTTTCTTTGTAAGTCCAATGCATGCTGTAATACTACTCCATTTTAAAAAGAGAAAAGCCTGGCTACTAAAAGATATGGCTTCAATGATGAAGGTAAGTCAGTTCTGAAACCACGATCTTCACTAATATGATACTTGTCGATAGTGAAAATTATTCTAAGATATGAGTACGATAAATCCAAAAACCATTGTGTTAAGAAGAAGTGAAGATTGTGTTATTTTATATTTTATACCATACAAGATAATTCCTATTGTTTGAACACAACATTGCTTGACATCATAAATAATAATAACAAGTGCGCTACGCTTGCTTTCACTGCGCGACTTGCGGGCACTTTGTGTCCGCAGAGTCGCCCTGCGGACGCCTGGAATTGCTCAATCTAGCCTATTTTGGGAAATTGTTTAATTTATACAAATATTGTGAACAAAAGTTAACAAATAATTTCTCATATGGATACGAGAATATAATATTCATGATCTACACCCTGAAAACCCCATGTCAACCGTTGGAAGCTAGTCTCTAGCATAATTTTCAAAATTCGTCAAATCGTGTGAAAATATGTATACATATTTTCACACGATTTGACGAATTTTGAATTTTGCAATAACTTATATAGATGTCTCAATTATATTATAGTGTATTAGCAGTAAAAAAGCTTAGGTGTATATTTTCACACCTTTATATACATATAAAGTTGTGAAAATATACACCTAAGCTTTTTACTGCTAATACACTATAATATAATTGAGACATCTATATAAGTTATTGCTTTGAAGTATTAATAAACAATGATAGCTTACAATACAGTCGTACAATGATTTCTATTGTGAGAGTGAAACCGTACATAGTATCCTTACTATTAAAACTCGATTAATGTGTATATGTGTATATATATATATATATATATCTGTAACGAATTGATTGAAGAAACTGCCAGGCGTAGAAAGCTGATTTTTGGCATGTGGGAGTCTTTTGGTTATGGCTCCACTAAGTTCTGTGCTCAGACGAAAATGTCGACTCATCATGAAATTATGACGTCATTGTCACATTTTAAAAAATTAAACAATACAGTTATTCGAGCATAACTCATCCATTATAAGAGATAGAAGGCTGAAATTTAAATAGAATGTGTATATTAATATATCTCACATATGGTGCATCTATCATTAAAAATGATGGCTTATCACTCTGTGATGACGTCATCATTACGCATCAAAGTTTTAAAAATTGACAAATTCGGTGCTTTTTCGTGCGATACCGATTATAATAGTAGGAATGACGTATTTAGAGATGTTATCTCCTATACAATCAATCATTGGCGACCGAAGGGAGCCTCAGGTGAATACAAAGTGTCCGCCAGCCGCGCACGCAAGCAAGCGAAGCGCTTGTTGTATAGAAAATGTGTGAAAAAAATTTTTACAGGTGTGAAAATTTCGCGTTGATCTTCGAATGTAATCTTAGATTCATCATTTGACAACCAAATGCCAATTTTCGTATCTCTACGACTTGCCAATTCTTCAATCAATTCGGACAAACAAACATAAAGAAAAAAATCCAGCATTTTAATAAATAAGATTCTTCATAAATAATAATAATTCTCAAAAAGATACTCAATTTAGTACTATCCATGTAGTAAGATATTTTGGTGTTGAAGGGTCACTTTGATTAATTCTAAGGGAGATTAGATCTTAAATTCTTCTGTCCTACTGCTATGATCGATATCGCACGAAAAATCACCAATTTTGTAAATTTTTAAGATTTTGATGCGTAATGATGACGTCATAACAAAGTGATGAGTCATCATTTTTTGATGATAATTACATCATATGTGAGGTATAATATACATATTCTATTAAAATTTCAGCCTTCTATCACCTAAAATGGCTGAGTTATGGTCGAAACACTGAAATTTCGAATTATAAAAAGGTGATAATGACGTCATAATTCCATGATGAGTTGACATTTTCGTTTGAGATCCGAATTTAGTGGAGCCATTGCCAAAAGACTCCCACATGCCAAAAATCAGCTTTCTCCGCCCGACGGTTACTTCATTCCATTCTTTACAGATATATATATATATATATATACGCTAGCCGGACAAAAGTATTCGACCACCACGAAAACCGCCATACAAATATTATTAAAGTGGGTTTATCGACATTGAAATATGTACTCAAACTGTAAGGAATACTCTACCTTTGATCTCAAATTCATAATCTACACATTCTAATTACTCATAATTGAGAGCTTCAGCTCAATTGCTAACTACCAAGTTTAAAAAAATATACCTCCGATGCCTGTTGCTACTTGTCCCTAGTCAGAGCCTTTAAATTTGATCGTTTTCTTCATTGGAACTAGTATTTGTGTTGAAAGCTTCAAAAATGGGTAATTTGGATGTGTAGTTTACGAATTAGAAATAAAAAATATAATATTTCTTACAGTTTGAGTACATATTCCATTATAAATAGACCCACTTTAATACTATTTGTATGGAGGTTTTCGTGGTGGTCGAATACTTTTGTCTGGGTACTGTATACTCAAACAAACAAACAAACATTAATCGAGTTTTAATAGTAAGAATATATATCCTTACTATTAAAACTCGATTCATAGGGCGCCTCCGGCGGACGCAAAGCATTCTTCAGCCCCGCAGCCAAGCATGCAAAGCGCTCTTGTATACTATTATACATCGATTGTTGTACATTTATTAAATGCAGTGTAACTATATAATACGGCCATAATCTTTCTCATTTAAGATTATATTGATAGCCTGAAAGTTAATTAAGTTAATTGACCTTTTTTTGTCGAGTGACCTCTAGTATAAAATGAAACAGGTGACAGTGATTACTTTTTGGAGAGGATTGATCCATGGGAAGCTTCGAAATAGAGTAGTATCGTAATTCGAGTGTGTAGATTTCGGATTTGATGTTAGATTTTCTTTAGCTATTGTAGTTTGAATTAATTCTCCCCCGTGAATAGATGCATATTGTGTTATTTTTTATTCAAAGCATTTTAGTGTTTAGATACTTTTGGCCACACAATGCATATAGATACAACATACTTTGAAATCTTAGAAAGTTGATATTTATAATTCTACAAGTACGAAGAATATATGTGATACGAGGTCCTAGCATTTAGGAATGCGTTTTTTTCTGGGGGCCACGCCCACTGACTCCTCTCTTACCAACTGCTCACTACACTCGCTCCATAATCACTCTCCCAGAATTTCATTATTGGAGGTTTATATGTCTGTCTGTGTACGGTATCTTTTTTCTTTGACCTCCATGATTGAGGCTGGTTATGCTTTTGGTCATCATGCTTAACGAGTAAGCATTTTCGACCACTATGGAATAAAATTCTTGATGAAATTACAGTTTCTAACGAATTTATTTACAATTTTTTCATCTTGAATTAAGGTACCATACTGTCAATTCTAGGTCAATCATTGGTAGCCACCTATGCTTTCAGTTAATTAGAAGTATTATTTATGCTTAAATCTAATCGCTATGAGCTTAATTTTTGGTTTTGGAAGTGCAAAGTATTATTTTAACTCATTTACTACCTATGTTTTATTTGAGGTTAGATCTTTCTCCATATTTTCGGGGTTCAGGCTTAAAAATGCTACCAATTAAGAGAGAAGACGTCTCTAAACATCTTATAGCTAATAAACATTCATCTAAAGAGATATCTGTACGATGTGGCTTCTCTAAGCCAATTTAAGTTAGAAAGAGGTGTGGATGTGTCTCATGAGAGCATTTGGGGAACAACAAATAAGTTGGGATGCTCCAAGAAATCGGGGGTCAGAGGATCATTCATTACATCTGCTACAGAAGCAAAACGGTTTATCTGAGATAAACAACCTTTCAATATTCGTTGGAATAAAATATTCATTACAGATGAATGCTCAATTTGGTTACACAGTGGTAACGATCACCTGTGGACAAAGGGTGCGAAATCGATATTAAATATTCCTCCTCACACTCTCAAATTACACATCTGGGGAGGAATATCCGCTCGTGGCGTAATACAGTATATTCAAAGATAATTTCAATTCAAATCATTATTGTAACGTTTTAGATTAAATATTAGTTGAAACCGCAATTGTCTTGTACCCAGATAGCTGGAAACTACTAGAGGTCACAACAGCGTCCATAAATCGAAAGTTCCACAGCTTATAAGGTTTCCAAGGCTATCCTTGTGATCGAATGGCTACCAAATAGTCCAGATCTAAGTCCAATTGACAACCTTTGGGCTGTTCTCAAACAAAGATTTACAAAATAGAGCACCTAAGGACCATATTGAACTAAAAAGTATGATTGAAGAGGAGTGGCTCTTCAATTCGATCTTTATTTTTGAGCCACTTCATCAATTCAATGAAGAGACGTTGTCAAATGGTCATAAATTCAAATTGTAAAAAAATAACTTCTAGTCCATTTGAATTGACAATTTAAACCAACATTATAATTGATAAAATGTATTTCCCCCTATTCAATCAAATCGATTCTTCCTTATTTCGCGAAACGCTTAGCCATCTACCTGCATTACCAAACACGAGAGGGGAATTGAATTTACCAAGGCTTTTGAAGGAAGCCTTTGCCGGAAAAACATTTCACATGTTTTCCTCGCCTAATAATGATTTGATTATTTTCTACACCGAAGAAAACATTCATAAGCTTTCAAAAAGTCGCAATGGTGTGTTTGATGGTACCTTTAAGAGTGTACCTCATATCTATTTTCAACTCTTTATTCCACTAATTTATCGCTTATTGTCCGAGAAATCTCAAGCAATGTATTGTCTTGTTTTTCGGTCTCTTAATGATAAAGCTGACATTTAAAATGTGGTTTTGAAACCCAATTTATTCACTTCAGTGATCAGTGATTTTGAAAATGATTAATTGCAAGTGTAAGGGAATAATTCCCTTCAGCTCATATTCTCGGTTACAACTTTGATTTTTGTCAAGCAATATATAGACTCGTTCAAGTATGAGGTCTAAGTCTCCTTTATATATTCATAGGGAAGATCATAGAATCTATATTCGAAAAATTATTGCATTAGCATTTATTCCTGTGGATCTTATTCCTTAAATTTTTGATACAGTACACCCTCGCTAATCCGAACACTTCATTCCTACAATCCGGACAGTCAAAATTTATCTTATTCGCCCCTATGCTTCGAATCAACATTTATAATATTATATCTTTCAATAAATTTGAGAATCAGTTAAAAAAGCAATCGTAACTAAATAATATCCTTAATATTCTAACAATGAAAATGTATTATAGTTAATACCCCATTGAATTAGTGTTATTTCACTAATCGGAACGACTTCACTAATCCCAACGTTTTTTTGGTTCATTGGTACAGAGCTGTTCGGATTAGCAAGGGTGTACTGTACTTACAGAATTGTATTAGTGAATTGTTAAGTCTAATTGACTATTTTGAGAATTACTGGATTAATAGAATTGAGCATAACCTTTGGAAAATGCACGGAATTAAACGTATGACAAATAACAATATAGAAGGCTGGCACATGCGCTTAAATCGTGCCATTGGTAAGTCACATGCTAATATATATATGAGTTCGTGTTAAAATGATATTTTAACAGTCTGCATTACTACGTACTATATTCGCATTCTCATCGTTGGTGTCGATAGGGCTGTTTCGTGCGTTTTTAACTCACCGTGTGATTTTAACTCACTCCGTGTGATTCTAACTCAATTGTATACTGGAACAGGGATATTCTGCATTAATGTATTTTTAGTTGCTAATATAAATTGTTGATTCTTTAATGTACAGTGGAACCTCCGTAATCCGACACCTCTGTAATCCGACATTTCTCTAAACCGACATTAATTCTGTTCACGGATCGTTTTTCTATAGAAAACAACCTCTATAATCCGACACCTCGCTATTCCGAAATCCGACAATTTAATGATTTTCCAGTAATGCAAATTCGACCTGTATAATCCGACAATTTTTTCGTCTATCAAATAATGTCGGATTATGGAGGTTATTTTACCTCCATAATCCGACAAATTATTCGTCTATCAAAAAATGTCGGATTATGGAGGGGTTATTTTACCTCTTTGATCAGACAAATTATTCATCTGTCAAATATTGTCGGATTGTGGAGGTTATTTTACCTCTATAATCCGACATTTTGCTGATTTTCCACAAATGTCGGATTATGGAGGTTATTCGGTAATCCGACAATTTGCTAATCCGACATTTTATAGTACAGTGCAATCTTGACTTTCTTACACACAATGTGTATCCAAAGTACGTTCTCGAGTCGAAGAAGACATGTCACGCCAAGAAGAACTTTCGGGTAAAGGCTTCACAATATCAGATTGGAGAGGATAACAAAATATTCAAGGTTGTTTTTTTTTTTGATAATTTATTCGGAACAAATTTATTGATTGGAAACTTGTTTGCTGCTTCATGGCTTCATTGAATAATCACAAAATTGCTAATAAAATGCCGCCCTCTTCTTTAGCGATTTATATAAGAAATTAATTAATTTGGGGCTGAAATAAGAAAATTCTTAGATTGGGTAATTGTCTGTGAGACCATGCTACCTTAAGATCTTTGTAAACTCCGTGATTCCATGAGAGTTGGCATCTCTGGTTTCTATGGGTGCGGTTATACTGATATAGTTTGTATGTATGACAATTGGAAATAATTTTAATTAATATTAATTTTGAGTAGGTGATCATCAATGGAAATAAAGTAACTTCATACGAAGTAGTGTTTTAAGATCAAGTTGAAAAGGTACTCAAACTGTACCATGACGGTTTGCACACCCTGGCACCAACGCTACCATCAAAGCTATCAGACTGAAATATGTTTGGCCAGGAATTAATGAAGATATCAAAAAATATGTAAGTATTGAGTTAATTATTCCATCTTTGTATTTTATTATACCTTTGTTTCACTTATGGGGCATTACGCATATAGTTGTAGTAGACTTGTAATTCGTAACTCCGGATAAGACAACAAATTCAAAACTGATACTATGTTGACTTTCGGTAAACATCCTGTGTTATGACGTACCAATATTTTCTCTTCAGAAAAAATCTTGTCATCACTGTCAGACTGATGCTAATTTACCACCTCAACCTCAAAGGAAACTGCAACCAATTCCTTCCCCAGATCAGCCCTGGAATGACATAATTTAATTTTATGTCAAACTCTATTAGTCGCGGCAAACTTTGATTGATATTTATTGAATATCCTATTCAGCTCGAATATAAAGCCAGAAGATCAGATACTCGTTCGTAATATGCGAAAAGCAAAGAGAATGCCTGGAATCAAGAAAGAAGATGAGAAAGAAGATAAGTATATCGGACCAATGACAGCAGTTGAAGTAACAGATAGCCATGCAGTGGTTCTAAAGAAAGGCAGTGATTCAAAATGCACCAAATATCCACTTCACATCTCAAGACAATACTTTCCTCGGTCAGAAGCCAAACTGACTAAACGCAAGTGTACTGATCTCCCTACATATGTTGCAACCAAAAAATTAAAGGTAGAAATTACATGTACATCTACTTTATGACATGAATTTTTATATGCAAATTATTTGCTACTTTACATTTAATTTTTAATAGGAAAGTAAAGTGACAAAGCCCCTCGATAAAACAAACAATTGGAAATTTAAAGGACTCAGTCCTCAATGAATTGGACAATTTCAAAGTCAGTTTACTTCTCTTTCTAGTCAGATTATATACTTGATTTTATAACTCTACAAATGTTCTTTAGTTAGTGTTTACAGATCACAAAAAGCGTGGAGTATACCTCTCCATACTCCACGAGGAATTGGATAAGGCACGAAATGTTAGGGATTCTATGTCCCAAATGTGATCGTTTATCAAGTACTGAAAGATTCCAGCTCCGAATCTTGGTAAGCACAACCTTTCAAAGATAAATATGTACTATAGGTATACATACGGTCCATACGTTAACTCTCGTTAGTACGAACTTGGATAACGGGTAACAAAGCTACTCAGCAAAAATCGAATGTGGAAATTTTAACATTCTATACTTATGTTGGTAGAGGAGAGAAATTAATTACAAGCTAATGGAGTTCGCAAAGCAAATATACCCAGAGCTGGGACCATATCGAAACTACGACTACGTTGGTAAAGTTCTAGATGGAGTGGTTAGTTGCATCCGAGTATACATAGGTACATTGATTGATATAACCATGCTTTCAAAATTAATTTACTGTAATTTAGGCATTGAGTTCATCGAAAATCAGTTATTCTCCCTAAATGTGAATGGATTTCCACAACTCGTTATCCATCACCTAAAGCCCGACAATCCCATAATATCCCCCATTATGATCGAGTGGCAGAAAGAAAAGTGCGACTTGTTAGGTTTCCAATTCCAACAGCAAACTGATCAGCACTCTAGCCTGCGGGGCAAGTGTTGGGAAATTTTGAACCTTGGAGGCCGCTTCTATTACTGGTGATGGCAACTGTCAGATATTCGTCTAAGGTCATTTCGGGGAGTGAGGAGGTTCACGCAAAGCTCCGGAGAGAAATCTGCCGCTATATGGTCGGTGAGGGGAAAGACGAGATCAGTTGGTATTTTAGTCAGGTTCTATCAACCACTCCCGCCGAATATCTTGGAGAAAGTGTAATGTACGTCGCAGGGATCTAGGGGAGTTATGTTGAACTCATGGCTGCCTCCGCACTACTCAAGACAGACATCTATGTTGCCAATCGGATATATAGAACCCCGGACAGCCTTATTCAAGAAGTACGCTGGTCACGCATATGTGCGTCTAATGACAACAGTGAAGATCGGTCATTTACATCACCACGACCATTATGAACCTGTAACTGCAATGATGAAGAGCCTAACTCCAACATTCTATAAAGATGACAAATCCGACCAAATTATCAACATTGATTAGACACCTCCCACCTATCTACCACTTAAACCATCTTAATACCTCCTGCCTTTTACCCAATTGTTCTTCACTTGCTCTACTGACTGAATCATTTCCAAAGTAACACTTTTCCATCACTCAACCATCTCAAGTGTATTGCGAGAAAGGCAGCCCGCAACTGACGAGTCTAAGCCGAGACGAAACACAATGAGGATATGAAGTACACGTGAGTTAATCATTTTGTCTGCTTGTCTGATGAACCAATAATTACTCGACTGTGGTACAAACTCGCGCGGCGCGAAATAGGAAGTACATTCGCGAGGCGGTACCTCGACTAAAATGTTTTAACACTTCACTTGGAGTAACCATCTGGAGTTTAATGTTCAATGAATGTATAAGAGATAGACTCTGTCAACAGTACACACTTACATAGCTCAACCCTTGCGTGATGTTGCCCTTGACCTGATTGCTTTAAAACATCTATTCACTTACCATCTGAGTTGAGGCTTGTCTGGTGATTTGACTGTAAACTTTGACTGTATTTGACTGTAAACACACAACATCACACACTTTACTTTAAAGCTGGAATATATCAACTCGATGTTCAAATAAAATTCGTCCAAGCTATGGTACATTCCATCTATACATTACCAAACACAAACAGACACATAGTGCACGAACATCTGGAGAGGAAAGGGATGGCTTGAGGGGAGGAGGAGGCCATCTCGTACTTGTTTTCAACTTTTTCTTCATTTCCATTTTTATTGAATTGTCAAATATGTATACTTGGTACATTCTGCATATTCCTAATAATATTACTTGATTTTATCAATAATGTTACTATTTTGATATCTTTACAATGAATGCTTATATTTACTCAATAAATAACAAAATCTGACTCTTACATTGTTATATAATGTTTATTAGTGAAAGGGGTTTCAAAAAATACATTAATTGAAGAATTATTATAAATCTTGTAACATACCATACATACACAGGAATGGATCGTTTATGAGCTCATATTCCTTAAGAGAGTAATTGGTCTCATCACAAGTTGGTTTGTATGGGGTGCATGCATTAGTTCGAATCTGTATGGAGGCGTTAGTTCGAATCGAATTTGGCTATGTAGGCGTTATTTCGAATATAATTAACTATGTAGGCTTTAGTTCGAATAGAATTTAACTACTTATGTAAGCGTTGTTTCGAGGCGCATGCATTAGTTCGAATTTCAAAGTAGTCGTTAATTCGAATCGAATTCTCAGCAGAAAATGCTACGTTTCCCTCAGTTCTTATAAATAGTTCTTCATAATGGCACTCAACCACCCCCTTCGTTCAGAAATGCCTTTTTCATCCTCAATTTTCTACTATTCTCAGCAGAAAATGCTGCTTTTCCCTCAGTCCTTATAAATATCTCTTCCCTAATATTATCCTTTAATTTACGTTAATTCCGAATTGGATTCGAACAAATGATTGCATTAACAAAGTCGATTCGAACTAACGCCTACATAGCCAAATTCAATTCGAACTAACGCCTACATACATGATTCGAACTAACGCCTACATACAGGTTTGAACTAATGCAGCCCCCCCGGTTTGTATGAATCAGTAGGGATAATAAATCATTGAAACGCACTGGGCCTTTATTAAAATGGAGTTTAATTAAATAATGGAATTACTTTGTGAGATATGACGCACAGGTGTAATATTTGGAAGATAAAATGGGAAAAATTCCCAACGTAGATGAGCATTTATGTTAGCTAATTTGGACAATATGGAATAAGAATTCGTAATTCTTTAACCTCTGTGACGTCCAAAAATAATACTAACCATAAAATTATATTCTGATAACATAAAAATACAAATATGAGTATGATTTTAAGACTTCTTCATTGCATGCTATTTGACTGTCTTTCTAATCTATTGTTATTATGTAGGAACCATATCCGTACCATATGGAAATACTTGATCTTGCTCCTCTCCATATACTTCTTGGTCTCGTCAATCGGTTGTATGGTGTAGCTAGGCCATCTCAAAATTCAACTCACCGATATGATCGTTTACTGTATAAACAACATTGTCAAGCTTTGCAAAGATGCAAAGTATATCGATCTGAGTACTGGGATGGCGCTCTAGAAGATAACTCTTGCTCTCGACTTTTGGATAATTTAGATATTATTCCATTCCCTAGCCAACATACCTCCTTGTTAAACGCCCTAAAATCATTAAAGATGGTAAAAGACAGGTGTTTGGGTCTTTTAAGAAAGTCTGGTTGGGAAGAGAGTATTTGTCTATTCAGAGAATCATGGGATGCAACCGGTTTACCTTGGTCATTAAAATCGCATATACTTTCCGACCATTATATGGAATACTTCTTCCATTATGAACCTCAATTAACAGCAGGGGCAGCAATAAGTTCAGAGCAGAGCGGAGAGATGCTACATTCCAGAATACAAAATCTTTGGGATCTTAGATTTAAGACCAAGTTAGAGCACGAGCTATACCCACAGAGATTGGTTGATTGTAGGTGACATATAATTATAATTTACGGTGGGATAATGCAGAGAGGCTTTCTAAAGAACAGGGGGAAATATTCACTGATACTTGCAGCGACTGTCATGATGAAGAAAGTGATATAGAGAGGGTAGAACTTCATAATTGGGACACAGATGAAGAATCTTCTGATATTGATTAACAAAATTCTTAATTATATAAGTACATAATAGTATAGATAGGTAAGTTATTGAAATGACTTGGAAATTTAACTGAAATAAGTAAATTTTAGGTTTGGTTATCTACTATATAATTAAATAGAATTATATTTGTCTGCTTCTCTGTGTTGTTTGTCTGATTTGGAGATTGAATTATTGTATATTAACTACTGTAAATATACAAGATTAATAAAAACTTTCTAGCAATTAATTCTTCAGCTAGTATAATTACCAAAGTAAAGAATTCAACATTACATTTCTCATTTGAAGGGCCTATTATGAAATACACTAATTTAATAAAGTATACTAAAAATAGTTAAATTAATTTGTTACGGAGTAAACGAACCAAAAGCTCATATTTATCATATGTAAATATTACGGGAAATAAATTCGGCAATATCCACTAAATAGGCATTTTAGTTTAAAATTTTTGCCAATATACAATATATAATCAAACAAAGAAGATATTTGTACCAAAATCGTGTAATATAAATCTGTGAATGGGAATATTTGACAAGTACAGCTAAAATATTTTTTAGGATTTTTTTCCGGACAGGCGGACTATTTTTGCGAAAAAAAATTTTTGGACGTCACAGAGGTTAACCCTAATTGGACTTGGAATGTTGAAGTGAAAGTGAAAGTTAATTGAAAATGAACTGAAAGTGAAAATGAAAGTGGGAATTTTCTATTTATTACCTTTGACCCCAAGTCCAAGTAGGGTTAAAGAATTACGAATT
>OY725503.1:3067565-3096864 GCA_963281255.1 Aphrocallistes beatrix
TATTTAGCTGAATATTGCTAGAAAAAGGAGCATAGTGAAAATTTGTTTAAATCTTTGGTTATGAAATAAGAAACCAATACCTAGTAATATTATTATGCTTAGTTTATATGCTCAATACTCACTGCTCACTCTATTTATGCATTAAATTATATCATTTAACTTTTGCTATATATACTCGTACATGCTAAAAGTATTAATGCATGGGGAATACGTATATTCACTTAAACATTCAGCCAAGAATACCCATCATTAAAAAGTAGAAATCTAAAAATAGGTCGAATACTGCCGTATTTAATGCTAGTGTTAGATAAGTGTATTGAATGTGCAGCGGAGCAATGACTAATAATAACGCAGAAATACAGACTAAATGTTAGGTTGCTCTAACATGGGTAAGTTACGATCTATACTAAGTCCTATGCAGAGACGGATTATGGGTATATTGGGCCCCGGGCAGACATCAACCACGGGCCTTTAGGAGTTTCTTTAGGGACACCGCCAATATAATCCTACAGGGTCCTTTGCGATGATCATTGCATTATTAGGAGACCCTCCCCATTCACACAGCCTCTGGGATTCATTTGGGGGGAACTCTCCAAAAAATACTATTTTTGAGGGAATTTATTAAGGTGATCTCTTCAAAATATTTTTGAAATCACAATTTGTGATTTTGAATGAGTATTAATTTATGTAGACTATTACCTTCTTTTTTAAATTCCATATTTTCTGTGATTAAAGTTATTTATCCAGCTATACATATATAATTGATTTTTATATTCTAGCCTTCATTAGTGATATATACAGAATAATTATGTTTTGAACCAGTTGGAATTGCGCTAATTACTTAGATCTGCCCCGAACAAAATACTCAAATCTGGGCCAAGTAGGAACTATCCTATTTAGCGCGAATTTCCTACTTGCTTCGTAACAATAACTCAATCGTATCTACCATGATTATAATTATGATGGAGAGAAAGAATATAATATGATATTACGTGTTAATGTGAGAAAAAATAAGATGGAACCATAGCCTACTATAATAAGGCCTCAGAATAACTTGCGAATTTGGGACTAGGGATGCGGTAGAAAATGGTTGAACTAATACATGAGCTGCCTTAAATCATTAACAAAGCACAATGGAGCTTAGGGATGTATTACTAGCATATATAAATATGGTGTCAAGGTACCCATATCCATTGTTAAAATTTAGATTAGTCACCATATGGTTGCGCAATAGGTGATATTTGCGACAAATTTGATGATTTTCAGAGGCCGTTTAGGGGCACTTCTAAGTGTTTTTATTATAATTTTTTTGCATAGAACTGAGATGTGAATGGGGTAATGCGAAAAATTTGGATTGTTTTCATGGAATGTTGCTACATTCCAGTATTGCTATGGAAACGTGTTTTGGTCAGTTGGGGTTATATCTTGAGAACCGCGATAACTAGACATTCAAATGTAATTCCATTTGATAGCTAATAGGCTATTTCATATTAAGCGATAATATATTTTCGACTTCTAAATTCGATGGTTTACTAGATATTCGACAAATTACCGTATGTGACAAATATGATAATTTTCTAATAACTCGTAAACCATTAAATTTAGACAAATAAATTATATTATCACTTAATAGGAAATAGTCGATTTGCTATCAAATGGAATTACATTTGAATGTCTAGCTATCGCGGTTTTCAAGATATGACTCCAACTGACCAAAACACGTTTCCATAGCAACATTCCATGAAAACAATCCAAATTTTTCGTATTAACCCATTCACATCTCAGTTCTATGCGAAAAACTTTATAATAAAAACACTTAGAAATGCCCCTAAACGGCCTCTGAAAATCACCAAATTTGTCGCAAATATCACCTATTGCGTAACCATATGGTGACTAATCTAAATTTTAACAATGGATATGGGTACCTTGACACCATATTTATATATGCTAGTAATACATTCCTAAGCTCTATTGTGCTTTGTTAGGGATATAAGGCAGCTCATGTAGTATTAGTTCAACCATCATCTAACGCATCCTTGGTCAAGTTACTCTGAGGCCTTATATTTAGTAGGCTATGGTGGAACATTTAATTATAGTTGTAAAAGTTAATTTAGGAACAAAAAATGAGCTGTGTAGATAGAAACAAAAGAAATTTAGCCGCCTTAATAAACTGAACTTTAACATACTTCACTAATAAATTTCTCTTCTAACATCTGATACGATTGGTTCATAATTAATTTGCTCCAACTTTTGAATATATTAGAAATTATCATAGTTCAATTAATTGTTTGGGCTGTCAGATACAGGGATAGATTATAAAAATAATTAGAAATCAATTTCTCTGTCAGCTCAGTGACTTATCAATTTCTTAAAACTAAAAATAATCGTTAATCGGAACAACATATCGGATAATCGAGACAAACCGTACTTTGAAAGCGTTTCGACGAAGCGGCTTCAACTGTATATTAAATTGTATCAAGAAAGGCTAATTGGAATTCAATACAATGTATAGTCAAAATTAACATAAATTTGAAATGCAATGATAAAGTATAATTTACTGGAAAAATTCAGTTACTATAGTTTTCCCATAGTGCTATGACAATTCGTCACGAACAATTCATCACCGACAATTCATCATGAGCAATTCATCACCGTGACAATTCATCACAAACAATTTGTCACTGCATAATATTCATCACTAAGTCTCATTTTAATTTAATAATCCATGACTGCGACAATTCGTTTTAACCTTAATTTGACGTGGGGTCAAAGGTATAAATAGAAATGACCCCACTTTCATTTACAATTTCAATTGAAAATGAATTAACTTTCAATTTCAATTCAACATTCCTCGGCAAAGTAGTTAAGGATACCGCCCGTGAAAAATCCATAGGTTTGGCTTACAGCATATATCAAGAATAGAGATATATAAGATGTTAAGCGTGGGCAGGTAGTGCAATTAAAAAATATTGAGACATGCCAAACAGTTTTTGGCTCGCATTTCTAGTTTTTGAGTTACAGCGTCTCAAAGTCGTTTTTTTCCGTTTTTCCCTAGCACATCTTAATGGTAAGCCCTCCTGCACTCTGTGATTTTTTTAAAGCACATGTTTGGATCAAATGCTTCGAAAATTTATTCATAGATAGTCTATCATATTTGCCACTTCATAGGACCAAAAGAAAGTTAAAATTTTATCGGTGTCCGAATAAAAAGGGCCAAAAAACGGCGAAAAAAGCCCGATTTTCTTTGCAAATCAGCAATAAAATCACAAATTTATAAAATATCAAAAATTGAGTGGTCCTACACTCATCGCCTAATGATATGGAACAACTCCTGAAATTTTCAAACATCTATCTCAAAGCAATTTTGAGTTAAAATTTTTGAAAGACGGTCAATTTTGGAATTTTAAAGTCCCGAGATATAGGAATTTGAAGTTTTGATGGTAAGAACGATGTAAAATGAGCTATTAACGAAAAATAAAAGCATCCATGGACATTTAATCGCGTGTATACTAATGAATTATATGTATTCCAACAGATTTTGGTGAAAATAGCAAAATTATACTGAAAATTCACATATTACCATGAGGCCCCTAACCCCGAATATTTTGAACCAATTAGGGAATGTAAATCATATTCCTAGCAGTACAATGTATAATTCATCGGTTTAGAATGAATAAAGAGCTACCAAAAAGTATATTAGGAAGTTAGAGCGAGAGTCTAAGACTTTTAGTTTTCAAGTTAGGATTTTCGAAAAATGCTACGTCATCACGTGATAAAAATTTGAAACTTAGCATTCCATTCCATGTAGTACATTTATTATTTAAGAATCAGATATATACCGTCTTGAAAAGTATATTAGGAATTGAGAGTTAAGAATTTTGGTGTATATTTCCCGAGATATGGAGGAATATGTTTTTGGACCATAAATGGGGGGGCTTTGACCGAAATTTGGAGATAAATGCTTTGAACTTCCAAAATAATCATGTTGGGTGCTTCAAAGTTTCTGTATACATTGCTAGTGACTATTGCATTGTTTTTTGAGTATAATAGCTACTTTTGGGAACTTATTTCATGACAAGATTCACCATTTTCTAATATATTCAAAGTTCTCCATAGAATTTGTATTACAACAAAAACGATGATTAGTCAAGAAATATTTACTTTTTGACAAAGAGATGTTTGAGGAACCTATATATTATCATATATATCCTTTCATTTAAGATTATTATTGATTATATATCTTCAATAGTTTTTAAGCATTGACATCTAGCACTTTGGGGGCCATAGAGTGGTTTGATGTCCGAACTTTACCTACAATATACTATAACTTACGAACTAATGGTCCGATCTCAACAAACTTTTTTTTAAATGTTCAGAATTTTTTTCTATACACAATAGCTAATATCACAACGGCCATTTCCCGAGCATTTTAGAAATGAAGTCCCTCATAAAGATATTTTTGATTGGATTTCAGGTGCCTCTTTTTCTAAATTCATCTGTTTTATAATATTTAAAGGGGCCAAAACCATTTTGAGGTTCGTATAATTGAAAAAATATCAGATAAGTTAGAAAATAATTGATGAATGCGCCGCAAAATCACGAATAACTTTCCGATTTTTAGTACGCCTGAGCTTTAGGTGCCCAGTTCTAGAATATCAAAATAAATACCGTCCAACAAGTACGATTAGATGGTAGACTACTCAATAATCCGATGGAATTGACAATAAAAATTCCACAATTTTTTTTAATGTTTTTCGAGGGCGGTATCCTTAAGTATAGTAATAGTGTTTAATTTAAAAAATTAGATGAAACTGGAGATATTCATTGTACGTAGACTAAACATACATTACGTGTACTTAGAAGTTGTAGCAAAATGAAATTTCTTTTAGAGCTTGGCAATTAGTTCTTTCCCCAATATTTTTCAAAATACACTTTATTTCATCACAGCATTGATGTGTTTTTCCTTTTTGGCGGAAGCTCATGGCCACCGATGAACTGCTGCACTTCGGATGCGATAACAGTCTGAAACGTTCCGGTAGCTAAGAACTGTAGAGCTATAGCTAGTTGTGTTGTAGGAGCAATTGAGTGGGAACGACAGTAGATCAATGAAATTTGATGGAAATTTTGTTCAAGAGGTCTACAAACATATACTTCGTTATTCTGTATCTAGCAATAATTTCGAAGTCAGAATATGCCTCCATTGGGTTAGGTCGATCCCTAAGAACTCTTTGGCGACGAAAACTGTTTTCAATAATTTCAATTTCAAGTAAACTTAGTGCAGAAGCCATGAAATCTAACTAAACTAGAATATTCCTTCAGAAAGAAGTTAAGCAAATACTTAGATTTTATTTTAATCAACTTAAAATCTCTTAAATAGAGTTGCACTCTTTTAAGATTTCCCAGGTAATCGAGTTTTAAAAGTAAGGATAGCTTGGCAGAGTAATATTTGTAAACATTTTAATATACAATTTAGTTATCCTCTTAAATATCTTTATGACACAGATCGGAGTAGAGAATCTTAGTTAGTGGAAGGAAATTATTAGTTAACCACAACTATTTAGTATGAATTTTGCTTAATAAAAATAATAATATACATTTATATAGCGCAGATTGCATATTAATTTATTTCATACAAATTTTACCCTAACCCATTAATAAATTCTCTACACCTTTTAACTTATAATAATATCTTTTGAATTAGTATTAGCTGCTATACTATCTAGTTTCACGGTATACATTGTTCGGTAAACACTGTTCTGTTTCCGAATGTAAAGTAACTATTCCCCAGATCATGAAAATTGTGAACCTTTTGCAGTAGTCAGATGAGATTTTATGTTTTAACAACTTGCTGATTCTGTGAAGAAGTGCAGTTTGAACGGCACAGGACAGCTCATACAGTAGGCCATTAAGATGGGACCGGGCTCCATGATGTTAATCCTTTTTTATCCTATTATGAGTTCATACACAGAAAATTATAAGAAATGATGTTCTAGATTAGTAAAGCCTGCCTCCTGTGAAAATTAATGAAAGCCTCAAACATCCCTTGGAAACCACTGAAAGAATTTATTTCCCGAAGATTGTGCATGGTGATGTCATAGCAATTGATGATATACTTTATATGTGAAGATGAATACGATATCATGTATATTTCAATTGTCTACAAGCAAACAGGCTGATAAGAAAGGAAAAGATCATAGTAAAGCATGTGACAAGGGCTCTAAAATTTGTAATATAGTTGAAAGGACTCATTGCCCTATTTAACATATACTCATACTTCTACTGAAATAATATTGAAAACTCTCAGTTCATCTCTTTAGATAAGTTGGTAAGACTGTACTGTACAGTAGAAACAGTTCTATCTAGCGATGAAAGAAAGCGATGGTGGAGTGGCATTATCCGACTACTTGTAAAGTTAATTTTGTACTCGAAAGTAATGTTTATGAACGTAGCCCACTAAATCGTTTAAAATTTAGCATCTTGTCGACTGATCGAAGCCACAGTTTTATGATCTCAAATTTCATAAGAAGAGGCCAGAGTTGATCCATTCATTGTTGTACGAAATTACGAGAGAGTTGGAAACAAAATATTGACAAAGATTAAGAGATCTGTACGAGCTACAGGAAAGAAAGAGATGAGGGCGAGCTTTCACAAACATCTATTTTACTGTTATTTTAACATACGTAATTGGTTGCAAATGAAATAAAATATTGCTGTTCTGAATGATATTGACAATTAATAAAGTTTAATTCAAAAACATTAGATTTGGGAGTAGGTAATGTCAGGAAATGGAAGTCTTAAAGATTTTGAATCCTTACTATTAACACGATTAATGTGTATATATATAGACTTGTATAAATATATACAGTGGAACCTGTATATAACGGCCACCCAAGGGACTGGACAGGCCGTTATACACAGGTGACCGTTATATACAGGTGATTGTCTTAATCCCCAAAAGGTATCAACGTAAATATCAAGTTTTTAGAAATCCATTACTTGAAGTAATTACATGAAACTTGTAACTTGTTTATCGTTCGTATCAGGTCCTGCAATAAACACATAAAAACGTGAAGGTGATGGCCGTTATAGCCAGTTGTGGCCATTATACACAGGTAATGGCCGTTATAGACAGTTTTAGAGTCAGTAAAGGACTACAAACGGGTGACAGCTGGCCGCGTTGAGCAGGTGACCGCTATACACAGGTTCAATATTATGGAATTTCGGACGGGACTGTTCATTGGTGACCGCTATAGACAGGTGACCGTTATATAGAGTGGCCGTTATAGCAGGTTCTACTGTATATATATATATATATCAGGGTTGCAACCGAATAGTTGATTATTCGGTTTAACCAAATAACATTTGCAAATTGTTGATGTTCGGTTTCTAACCAAATATCATTATTTGGTATTCCGTTAAAATCAAATAATTTGGTTAACCGAATAATTTGGTCAACCAAATAATTTGCATGCTTTCCCAAAACAATAACATGTTCTTACATGAGGTGGTCCGAACACAAATAAATCTAATACCTGCTTATACTTAGATTATATTAATATTTATACAGGGTGTTTCAGCGATTGTATCACGAAAATAATTTGAAATTACTAGGTAAATATTTACTAATCATCTTCCCCTTTTACGATGTTGTTTAGAACCTTCTGACATTTGTGTGACAGCAAAATGGACAAGCTAGATGACAAACAAAAGAAGATCAAGATGGTGGAATTCTACCATAAAAACCAGTCCAATTCAAGACTACCCCACACTTCTAAGGTTTCCCCGCCCAAAATGACAATCGGAAATGAGTTATCCCATATTGAGGATGTTTTGAAATAATTTACTTTTATTCCAACTGTTTGCTTCATTGTTTTTCATAAATCTCAAAGGATTTCCTTTCAAAAGCAACCAAAATAACGAAATTATCTCAATTACTAATGAAATGAAAGCAATTTACTTTTGTGTGTAATCAATGAAACACCCTGTATATTGAATATATAGTGATTGTGTTAGGAAAGCATGCAAATTATTTGGTTGACCAAATTATTCGGTTAAATTGGTATTTGGTTGAAGAGGTTTTAACTTTTATATATATACACTACCCGGACAAAGTATTCGACCACCACGAAAACCTCCATACAAATAGTATTAAAGTGGATCTATTCATAATGGAATATGTAATCAAACAGAAGAGGTATTCTATTTTTGATTTCAGATTCGTAAACTACACATCCGAATTACTAATTGGGGTAGAACTAATTGAGGTAGATATTTATAATTTTGGGAGTTACTAATTGAGTTGAGGATTTCAATTATGAGTAATTAGAATGTGTAGATTAGGAATTAGAAATCAAAAATAGAGTATTTCTAAAAGTTTGAGTACATATTCCTTTATGTACAGATCCACTTTAATACTATTTGTATGGAGGTTTCTGTGGTGGTCGAATACTTTTCTCCGGGCACTGTATATATATAAGAGAATTGATTGAAGAAACTGCAATGCACAGAAAGCTGATTTTTGTCTATGATTCCACTTAGTTCTGACCTCAGACGCAACTCATCATGAAATTATGACGTTATTGTCACATTTTTTTATTATTAGAAAATTCATCACATTTTTCGACTATAACTGATAGAAGGCTGTAATTTTAATAGAATTTGTAATTTAATATATAACAAATATGATACAACTCTCATAAAAAACGGACGTACGGACGTACAGTGGAGTCTCCCAAAACGGACACTCCGAGAAGCGGACAACCCCCTACAACGAACAAACCTCGTGGCACGGATTGAATTTGCCAAGCATGTAATACTTAAGCAGTCTCCAGAAGCGGAAAACTCTTTTCCGAGCAACGGACAGGGAACTGGGCCCGAATGGCGTGTCTTAATGCAAAATTGTCTCCCAAAAACGGACAACCAGAAATTGCACCCAATAATTTCCATGGACATCACAAAATTTCCATAATACTTAGGGCGGTCAGAAAGTTCTAATCAGTGTTATCATACACTCTTATTGTACCTTATTAGATTGATATTGAAGCTTGAATTTACTTCTTAACACATTCACAAGTGATACCAATATACAAAATCAAAATCTAGAGAAAACTCTTTGTATACCACTTCCTATATATTGTGTCGCTTGAGCCACCGTGTAAAATTATGGCCACAAACCACCCGACCTTCCCTCAAGAGTAACGACATTACAAGGGCATTACTAAGCGATACGAATGCTCAAATACAAATCAATCTTAGGAAGTTGATGGAAATGATACTCTCTCAGATTCAAATATCTGATAATGGAGCCTACTTTTTAGGGAAGGACGAGTGGTGAACGGGTGATTTGTGGCCATAATTTTACACGGTGGCTCAAGCGACACAATATATAGGACGTGGTATACAAAGAGTTTTCTCTAGATTTTGATTCTGTAAATTGGTATCACTTGTGAATGTGTTAAGAAGTAAATTCAAGCTTCATTATCGATCCAATAAGGTACAATAAGAGTATATGATAGCACTGATTAGAACTTTCTGACCGCCCTAAGTAATATGAATAGCTATACAAGTGCACTCTCTCTCTCTCAAGTCTTTCAACAATTCTTTCATCTTGTCATTGTAAACTTTTGGTTCATAACGGCGGTAACACACATGGGATTTCTAATCCGTATCCTGCTCCTCTGTTTTCATTCTCTCCCGTAACCTCAGCAATGCTTTATTTACTTCTCTTCTCAATAATTGAGAAAAGACGTGGTGCTAGATTATAGGGTACGTGTGCCTACGTTACTCTTCACTCATTTATTCATTCTTATCACAGTATAATAAAACTTGTGACTTCTCCCGTAATTACGAATATTCAACTTTAATACATGTAAAACTGCATTCAAAATGATGCATATTGGGTGTTTTGATAAAAAAGTTGGGCCACTCTCCGAGAAGTGGACAATTCTCTACAACGGACTGAAGCCATGTCCCCAACGTGTCCGTTATTCGGAGACTCCACTGAATATACAATACTTTGTTAGAAATTATACGGGTTGCAATCAAAAGAATTGCTTCAAGAAATACTCGAACTTGGGTTATCTGCAATGTTTCCAAATACCATAATTTCACTACGCATTTTAGTTAGTTTGCCTGCATCAGTGGCTTTAGAACACACCTTCAATGTTTTGAAACAAGTTAAAAATTACCACCGTTCAACTATGGCTCAAGTGCTTTTAACTGGGCTGGCCATGCTTAATATCAATTATGATATCGCACGAAGATTATATTTTACCTCATTAATTGATGCATTCGCACAGAAAAAGGCTAGAAAGTATCAATTAAAGCTCGTTTGTATTTACATAATTACACTTCTATTATCGTATAATATTTATCACTTTTTCTCATGTTTTCATTTTTTGGAATCGTAGTCTAAATTCAAGCAATGGCCCGGGCCTCTCTGATTCTCTCAGTGCCCTGCATATGATATAGTGTTACAGATAAAAACTCGGCTAACAGTAGGCAAGAAAGATAGCACCTGACTTAACCTTTAAACGAGATGACATCCTTAGTGCTTTCAGCTCACTAAAGTTCTGCAAGTGTTTAGGTTAAGATTACATAGCGGAAGCAATGTAATTGAGAGCAAAATACAATTGACTAGGGCGAGGTTAGAACTCCTGGCCTAAGTCTTGGTATTCAAACGCCCTTACCATTTAACCACCCAAGCAGATGAAAGAGAAATAATGTCAGTCATATAACCATCCTTAGTCCAATCCTAATCTTATTGGTAGTAATATTGCGTATATCTGCGTCTGATATTTATTTCTGCGAAATTTACCCCATAAAAGTAAGTACATATATGTACTAGCCACGCCTAGTAGGATTATTTTTACACAGAAAAGTAAATATTCTTACTTAGTGCTGCACCAAGTAGGAATTTCTACTTGGCGCAACAAAGTTGGAATCATGTCTTTTGAAATAGTCCTATTTTGCGCTGCGGAAAGTAGGAATTACACACAAGATAAGGATTCATTTGCAATTTATTTGGGTTTTACTAGCATTGGGGTTGCATTGTAGAGTACGGGAGTATATCTATTTTGTTCATCAAGAAATATTCAAATATTCTATTACTAAATGGGTCATAGCCTTGTAGATGCAAGGCATTTCACTGGTTTTAACTAAGGATTGGATATAGAAAGTGATAATCAGTACTAAAGTAAAAATTGCATTATAGGTCTAAAGAATATATTAACAACATATATAAACATCATATCAAAGTGCCCAAATCCGTAGTCAAATTAAGATTAGTCATCATACTATTCCGCAATAGCTATATTTAAGACAAATTCTGCTGACATTCTGACCTGTTTAATGCACACTTTTAAGGATTATTAGCAAATGATTTACGCAAGAATCAAGTTCAGGACCAGTTAATACGAAAATTATAGAAATTTTAAATGGAATGTCAGTAGATTCCAGCGTTGCTATGGAAATCCATTTTCAGCAATTAAGGCTATATCTTAAAAGGTATAGCAGTTAGACATTCAAATTTGATCTAATATAAGACGAAACATCCTACTTCTTTTAACTAACAATACAATTCGTACTTCTAAATTCAATGGTTTGCGAGTTATTGGACAATTGTCACAATTGGTAAATTGTCCAATGACTCGCAAACCATTGAATTTAGAAGTACGAATTATATTGTTAGATAATAGGAGGTAGTAGGATGTTCCCTTTCATATTGGATCAAATTTAAATGTCTAACTGCTATACCTTTTAAGATATGACCTTAATTGCTGAAAATGGATTTCAATAGATTACCTATTCCAATATTTGACTTAGTGAACTATAGCCAAATGGCGTACTTCTGATATTCAAAGAAACTTTTATTTTTGAGCTATTTAGGGGTGATTTTATATCAGCTAATAATATATTTTAATGGGATAAAATCTACTAGTTCAGAGATTTTGATGCAAAAAGTTGGGACCAGGCTTCATATTGAAATTATTAATGGCCCCAACTGTTTTCACCAATATCTATGAACCAGTAGATTTTATCGCATTAAAATATATTATTAACTGATATAAAACAACACCCAAATATCTCAAAACTCAAATTTTAATAGTTTGAGAAAAACAATTGTTCAATAAAGTGTTAAATATAGATTATAAATGTTAATAAGGTTAAAATGATAGGAAATAGAAATAAAAATATGTTGTAGAAAGTGTTCAGTGTAGATGACTATACAAAACTATGCTAATTAATTATGCTGACGTAATCATGATGACATAGCCAAATTTACATCCACAATTTTGATCCTACAAACTTTAATTGTTACATCAATTAAAGTTTGTAGGATGAAAATTGTTATGGTACTAATTTCGGTTAAATCTTAAGTTATTTGGTTTATTTGAATATCAGAAGTACGCCTTTTGCAACTTTACGCTCTAAACTCCTATTCCTGAGGTAGACAAAAGGTCATCATTTGATCCTCCTAATCTTCCAGGTGTAATCACACATCAATTAGAAGGCTACCTAAAAATTGGTACACATTCTGGTACACTTGGCAGAAGTTACCTACATACAGAAGTTGAGCTGTCATTCTAACATTTTCTCTCACCGGAAGAAGTTCTTGATAATACTAGTGTCACAGTATTATCAAGAACTTCTTCCGGTGAGCAGTGCTATTTTCGCATCTTCTCTCGGTAAACATAGACTATTGTCTCATTGCACCAGTGGTTGTGGTTCTAACCGGTGTAGATGTAAGCGTTTAGGAAAAACTTGCAACTCCAAGTGCCATAGGAAACTTGCATGCCACAACAAATAGGGGTAAGCACTAGCACTCGAGTATAGCTTAACCATTACCTATCGTTATATTCCTTCCTTTTATTATGTCTATTGAAAGATCGGTATCTCGGTCGGTAGGATTGGTAAATTAATCCAGTAGAATTATACAATCAATATAAGCTAGAGCTGGGTACTTTTTCGACTCTATATTATGAGGCAATTTTTTTGTATTTCTAGAACCTCAAAATTAGATGAATCTGTCCAAATTGTTAGAGAAAATGTTATTAGCTTCCAGGAGCTTTGCCCCTGTACCCCATTGGAGGGTTTACAGCGCGCCCCCAGATCCCCTATAAAACGTCCGGGCTACGTTCATGATCTAACCATTTAGAAGTAAAACATTTTCTGGGGCTAAGTCCCCCAGAACCCCAGTAAGGTCGCTCGCTACGTTTGCTTTGGACACTTTTTTGGGCCCCCATATACGAACGAATCAGTAGAAAAGTATCTAGCTCACAACAATACAATCATGTCAACCGTTTGGGAAATTGATGTTGAATTATTTTGTATGGCAATATGGCTGCAAACAGATGTTTATGTTTATGAAAACATAAATGATGTTTGGAATAAATTCTCTTTCAAAGGATTTAACCCAAAGTAGGAAGAAACAATGCAGGGAGTCAAGGAATTTATCTTAGAAATGATGCATCACATTATGTGTTAAATCATTTTACAATACCTATATCTAGTGTAGTGCTACATTTAGATGCTACTGGTTCAATTGTACGAAAGATTGCTATATTCCAGAAAACGGTTTTTTATTATTCTTTAACCTTCGGCATCCTGAAATTACTAATAGTTCGATTCCACTTTCTGAAATGATTAGTGCTGATCATTCTGTTGCAGAAATTACATATTTCTTGCATAAGTGGAGTCTAGATGCAAATAGGGTATTAGGAGGTGAGCTTCGATTTTAGTTGGGCACTAATACATAGTGTGTACAATGCTTTTCTTAAGTCGTATTTAGACACTTATTTAGACAAATGTTTGAATGCGGTTAAAAATCCAGTGGGACGGGCAATTGATCTTGAGATTGTACTTTATTTATGGTCTACACATATTATTCATGAAATTAGTTTTAATCTAAATAAAAAATTCAAAATTAATGTGAAAGTTCGTAGGTTAAATCTCCATTCTATTGGATTTATAATTAAATCTATGGAATTGTCTAAAGTAAACAGTGCAAAACAATGTTTTTTTGATTTGTAGTAAAATTAGAAATACATTTAAAAATTTCTGACCAAATGTGAGATAGTTTTCTCTCATGCTCAACATTAGATATCAATTAAAGTGCATAAGTTGCAATATCCTTTTCATTTACTCCTTCACGATTTACAACTACAGATATCTATGTATTTGCAAAGAAATGAAGGATAAGTATGTAATTATCAAAGGTTATATAACGATTTATGTGATTAACATTAGGAGCGTATCTTTGGCTTCATTAATTAACCAAGGAGAGCAGAAAAATAGTTGTTATGCTCTACCATTGCCTACTACAAATAAGGCCTCATAATAACTTGCTAATTTTGGACTAGGGATGCGGTAGATGGATGAGCTAATACAAGAGCTGCCTAAAATCATTAACCAGTCACAATAGAATTTAGGAATGCATTACCAGCATCCTTACTATTAAAACTCGATTAATGTGTGTGTGAATATGTATATACAAGCACGCTTCGCTTACTTGCGCTGCGCGGCTGGCAGACACTTTGTCTCCGCCGGAGGCGAAATGTGGACACCTGTGGTCACCATTGATTAATTATATGAGAGATAAAATCTCGAAATACGTCTGCCCTACTATTAGAATCGATCACATGAAAAATCAACAAAATTATCAATTTTTAACATTTTGATAAGTCATGATGACGTCATAACAAAGTGATATGTCATCGATTCCTTGAAGATAGTTGCATAATATGTGAGATATGTTAGTATACAGATTCTATTAAAATTTCAGCCTTCTATCTCCTATAATGGCTGAGTTATGCTCGAATAACTGTATTGCTTAACTTTTAAAAATGTGACAATGACGTCATAATTCCATGATGAGTCGGCATTTTTCTCTGAGCTCAGAACTTAGTGGAGCCATAGAAAAAAGACCGCCACATGCCAAAAATCAGCTTTATACGCCCGGCAGTTTCTTCAATCGATTCGTTACAGATCTATATACAGTCGACTCCGCTTGATAGGGCCACTGTTTAATCGAGTCAGCCGCTTAATCGGGCCACTTTTGGCAGAACCGGAATAGCTCTCACACACATAGAAGCTAATACAAAATATTTTCGGTTGATAGGGTCCTCCGCTTGATCGGGGCAAAATGTCCTCTGACCCATGTGGCCCTATTAAGCGGAGTCGACTGTATATATATACACATGTATACACACAAGCACGCTTCGCTTGCTTGCGCTGCGCGGGTGGAGAACACTGTGTCCGCCGGAGGCGCCCTTTGGGCGCCTGGGGTCACATTGATTAATTATAAGGGAAATAACATCTATAAATACGTCTGTCCTGCTGATATAATCGATATCGCACGAAAAATCACCAAATTTATCAATTTTTAAAATTTTGATGAGTAATGATGACGTCATAGCAAAGTGATGAGTCATCATTTTTTGATGATAGCTGCATCATATGTGAGATATGTTAGGATACAGATTCTATTAAAATTTCAGCCTTCTATCTCCTATAATGGCTGAGTTATGTTCGAATAACTGTATTGCTTAACTTTTAAAAATGTGACAATGACGTCATAATTCCATGATGAGTCGGCATTTTGCTCTGAGCTCAGAACTTAGTATAGCCATAACTAAAAGACTCCCACATGCCAAAAATCAGCTTTCTGTGCCTGGCAGTTTCTTCAATCAATTCGTTACAGATATATACTATATATCCTTACTATTAAAACTCGATTAATGTGTATATAGTATGTAGAGTCCCCGGACAAAAGTATTTGTACACTATATTCTTCCCTATCAAATAGTAGTAAATTGATCTTTTCATGAAGGGAAAAGTATCCAAACTCTAAAAGATATTAAGATTCGAAATCTTCACATTCGAATTAGTAATTGTTGAAGATTTCTAACAAATTGTACAACCCAATGAGTAAGATTATCAACCTGTGGCACAAGGGGTAGTACATATATATATATATATACAGTCGACTCCACTTAATAGGGCCACATCGGTCAGAGGACATTTTGCCCCGATTAAGCGGAGGACCCTATTAACCGAAAATATTTTGTATTAGCTTCTATGTGTGAGAGCTGTTGCATGAAAAAATGCCCCCCCCCCGTGAAAAAATGCCCCCACCATGGATATTCATGTAATATGGGGGGGGGGCAAAATTTCATGGAGTTAGCGTGAAAAATTGCCCCCCCGTGAAAAATGACCCCACCATGGATATTCTTGAGTTTAACACTAAATATTGCTGATACTATTTATATACGATACATTTATGAAAGTCATTGTTATTACTTCACACGACTAGTTTGTTGATTTGCAGTGCTTTAGTAAACGAATAGAAGCCAAATAGCATTCAAAATGTTTTGTATAAGCATTGGTATACTTTAGAATATCCATGGTGGGGGGCATTTTTTCACGGGGGGGCAATTTTTCACGCTAACTGAAATTTTGCTCCCCCCATATTACATGAATATCCATGGTGGGGGCATTTTTTCACGGGGGGGGAATTTTTTCATGCAACAGAGCTATTCCGGTCCTGCCAAAAGTGGCCCGATTAAGCGGCTGACCCGATTAAACAGTGGCCCTATTAAGCGGAGTCGACTATATATATATATATATATATATATATATATATATATATACATCTCTGCAACGAATTGATTGGAGAAACAGCCAAGCACAGAATGCTGATTTTTGGCATGTGGGAGTCTTTTGGCTATGGCTCCACTAAGTTCTGAGCTCAGAGCAAAATGTCGACTCATCATGGAATTAGGACGTCATTGTCACATTTTTAAAAGTTAAGCAATACAGTTATTCGAGCATAACTCAGCCCATAGCATTCTATATACTAAGGCAATGGCACTCACCAAAAAATTGGTACCATGGATTGGTTAAATACTTCAATCCTAAAACCGCTAATTAAATAACTGTTATCATCAACTATATAATTATCTCATAATGTGAGTTCATGGTTGTTTAAATATTCATTTTGAAAATATTATGTAACCACAATATTTATATTTACTTCACATACAACACTAGTGTATTACAATAATGTATTATTTTGCTGTATATTATTTCTATTACTCATTTATAATACCTCACTTGACAACACTAATTGCATAGATCATTATTTGGACGAGATGTCTTGTCTCGCGAATGACTCTACTTCCAATTACAGAGGAGTAGAACACTTCATGAAGTTTTTCAAATTTCCTAAAGATGGTACTCTTCGTGAAAATGGTATTGAGGCATTCCAAGACGTGTGAATACTACCAGAACAACAAGATCCCGGGTGAGTGTTCTCTTAAGTAATGTAGTGAATTATTCTTGAATAATGCATACACATACTCAAGTTGTGTAGAAACAATTTACTGAATTTAAAAGACTAAGAAAAAGTGCTGCATTCCCCAAATTTAGTAAATGCAATCCTCGTTACTACAAAAACGTGGGCATAAGTACCTTTTTTTTAATTCGGATAAGTGCAATTTAACTAAACGTGCTCCAAATTAACATCGGGACATTTCGCCTTTCCAACCTGTCAAGCCTGCTGGTTGTCAGTTTGGAAAGGCGAAATGTAATTTTGGCCCTTAAGATTTTCCATTAGTCAACTTCAGCCGGACTGTTAGCTTATATCATGGATAAGAACAGTGTAGACCAGAACTAAACTGTTGAGTTCTTGAAATTCGTTAATGATGTTTAGAAAATGTTCAATGTGAATCGGGTAGGGAAGAATAGTCGTTTAACGACGATCATAGGCGTAACTATTTTGGGTTTTTTCACGGTTAGCTGGGGTGGCGAGATTTGTAAACATCAAACTAATGTGGCATGCCACCCCAAGTCAACATAACATTTAGGTCTGGGTGGCACGCTACCCCTGCCACTCCTGGAGTTACGCCTATGACGACGATGTATCTGCATCCTCAGCAGAAATTTAAAAGATTTATTCTGCCCCTTCCCGTACACGTACAAATATTATTCATTTGGCATGTGCTACTATGGAACTAGAACATTGTACACTTCTAATAAAGTTAAGACCTATATACACTGCCGGTCAAAAAGAATTGCTCAAAATAGGTTTACCCAAAATTTGATTGATTTTAACAATGATAGCTCGCCCCTCGTAACCTTCTCTGAACTGTTGAAGTGGACATTTTTAACGAATATTCGGATAATACTTCGGTTCTTATATGAGTAGCAGTCTTAAATCGATCCTTTTGCTTTTTCTGACTAATAAGCTGTCTTACCTTTTGGTTGTGACACGAGGCCTACCCGGAATGGTGAGGTTTCTTACCGAGCAAGTCAGTCCATGTTTCCTTGGGATCTCACCAACGCTTTTTTGGCAACACCCAACCATTTTAGCTACCTCCCTCTGAGTATGGCCGTTTTCAGATTCAATATCAGGTTTGCCAGATTTTCAAATGAAATTCGGGGTTTCGAAGGCATTGAAAATTCGATAAACACTGATAAATTGTAATAAAGAGTAGAAAAGTGAAAAGGGCAAATTATTCAAATATAATGAATGAAATATCTGTATTACGGTATTACTTAGCAAAATAAACAAAGATGTATATGATTTCGCAAGAAAGAAACTATCTAGTGAGTCGAAACTATTTGACGTTTACTATGCTATATGCATTGATTTTGAGCAATTCTTTTTGACCGGCACTGTATAATGCACTAGTATTGAAACAAGAGAATAGTAAACTGGCTAAATTCAAGAACTAATTTAATATATTCTTTGTTTATTTATTCAATTTCACAGACTGTAGAAGTCCGGAATGTGTGACTATATTCTATTGAAATTCCGGAGTGCGATTGTTCCTTAGTACCTTGTAGAAGTATATCGTTCCCTTATGATGCCTCAAGTCTCAGGTCGGTCAAGTCAAGTCAAGTCTATCCCTCAAGCTAAGTCAAGTCTGTCCCTCAAGCTAAGTCAAGTCTCTCTCAAGCTAAGTCAAGTCTGTCCCTCAAGCTAATTCAAGTCTCTCTCTCAAGCTAAGTCAAGTCTGTCCCTCAAGTCTCAATATGTATTGTGATTAACTATTCTTTTGATATTGTGTATGTATTAAGTATTAAATAATCCGATTATGTGCATTAAAAACCAAATAATATATCTCATTTCAATTGTTCTGATATAATAGTTAGTTTGTCAGGGTGGGTGAATGCCTAAATTGATGGAAAATTGAATTATCTACAATATCAAAATTATTGGTTTTGAAGTATTTAACCAATCCATGGTACTAATTTTTGGGTGAGTGCCATTGCCTTAGTATATAGAATGCTATGCTCAGCCATTATAGGAAATATTAGGGTGAAATTTTAATAGAATCTGTATACTAACATATCTCACATATGATGCAACTATCATCAAAAAATGATGACTCATCACTTTATGCCGTCATCATTACACATCAAAATTTTAAAAATTGACGAATTTGGTGATTTTTCCTGCGATATCGATTACAACAGTAGGACAGACGTATTTAGAGATGTTATCTCCCATATAACTAAATAATGGTGACCACAGGTGCCTCCGTGGACAGTGTCCTCCAGCCGCGCAACACAAGCAAGCGAAGCGCGCTTGTATATATATACACACATATATACGCATTAATCGAGTTTTAATAGTAAGGATGATCCTTATAATTTTAAGTAAAACTAAATTTTGGATGTTAGATTCACTTGTATTAGTAAATACTTCGTCGAAATTTGTTGCATAACTTTTGGATCACCCTGTAAATGCTCTTTAGACAAGACCTTTCTCACTGTATTTAGGTATAATGATGTTTAACCCGGTTCACCCACAAAAGGGGGTTTTGCTCAGCCCGGTTTAAACCTGGGTTGAACCTGCCAATCCTGATTTCACAAAATATATTAGTTGAAACGCATTTCGCCTGCAACAAGGGAGGCAGCAATCGCATAGGGACCGGGAGCCTGCGTTTCTAAATCCGGCAGTGCATTATCCAAACCTTAAGTTAAAGTTTAAGTTACTCCTATCTCTGTCATTATTTCATTGGCTCCATTTGTTAGTGTCTAATACTAATTTATATTCGAAATATTTTTTGATTAAAATACATACAGAATACTTATACCATATAATAAATTTCAAAATAAAGGCCTGCGAGTCGCATGTTCATGCTCAAGAACCTTGAGTGAAGTTGAAGACCCATGCCATAGAAATAAATAAAAATGATATTAGGACTGAAAGAAGTTATGTGAATGACTTGAAAACTTAAGACTTTCATCATCCAATTAATATTTAAATATAATTTGAAAAATAAAAGACTAGCTAGAGTAAAAATAAAAAACACTAAAACTTATTTACCACCCCGCGTACATTATTCTTCGTTTAGTACATTCAAGTATAATACTATGCCGTAGATGAATTGTTGCGAATAAAAATACGAATGTCCAGCTAGTGTCCATAGAACATGGGTTTATTTAGAGGCGTTCTGCTCCAAGATACTAAGGTGATATATATACTATATAGAAGATCAACCATATTTAAATGAGTATTCTGTGTCACCGACCAACGGACAATCTAGCTACAGTAAAATATAAACGCACCATCACAGGTTCAACTTTACGCCATCCATCTGGCCAACAATCTTAGTTTATGGTTTATGCCAGATCTTTCCAATTCCCTTTATTGTGTGCCCTACCCATATTCGATAAAAACGGACAGAGGGTTTTGTTTTACCCGACTTTTTTAATAAAGCCCCAAAGTTTTGTAATTTATTGCCGTTATAATATGAAAAATTATTTGGCGTTTTAATATGAAAAGAAAGAATACAATTGCAGAGATGAACATGTGGTAAACAAAAGATGACCTCACAAACCAGTATTATTGGCTGTATAGAATATATTTTTCATCATAGAATACACACCGCATGCAAATATAACCAATAAAATAGGCCAAATATAGCAGAAAGAGGTTGGTTATAATTCCATGTCTTGTGTCTCGTCCTCAGACAGATCGGACATGGTACTCTCGCTGGAGCTGACATCTTCTCCATCAGCTTCCTTCAGTGCCTTCTCTGTTGCATATTTTTCAATGTACTCGCGAACTCTTTTCTTGAAATCTTCTGGTTTGTTGACATAGAGGGAAGCAGCATCTCCGTTAAGGGGGTCGCTAGGGTTCGGATAAGTAAGGAGCTGTGGTAGGAAAGATTCAAACACATTCTGTAGGTCATATAGAGCCGTCCAAGACTGGTTTATCACGTCCAAGCAAACTGATCCAGAAGCTTCATCAATGTTAGGGTGGTAGATTCGATTCAGGAACCCTATTGAAGGAGATTTAAAGGGATACTTTTCTGGAATGTCCACACGAACTTTCCACACGCCGCCCTCGTAAGGGGTTCCATCAGGGCCATGGAACTTGACCATCAATTCATTGAGACCACCTAATATAGTCACTTCGTATTTGTTCTCGATAAGTTTACATACATCAGTGTCCATACGTCGCTTATTCGGTACGGGAGAGCAAGACATGACGCAATAGTAAACTGTGAAAGTTTGAAAAAAGAAATAATAAGTCTAGAGTAATTAGTACAGTGAATAGAAGTGATAACATAAATATATCAGAATACTGAAGAACTATGTTAATTAATGGAACCAGCTATTTATAAAGTAAGTAAAAGTCAAAGATTATCAAGATTAGAAAGGGAAGAGGAACACTGGAAACTGATTAAAATGCATCGTACACTTATTATTATTATTATTCTATTATTTTTATTTTTAGGACAATCGGGAATCTTGTACAAATTTATGATATAAAATGAAAGTAGGTATAATGAAACCTGATCAAGGAATATAGGTTTGCTTGGAAGAGAATTAGAATAAAATTGTCACCATGGATTACTATTAGTATGGTCTTTTATCCAGATCAGCATTTTCTTTGAAAATTTAATCGAAAATAACCTTATTTTCTGATTCCTTGTACAGGTGACCCCATGCACCTAAATTTTCGGAGTTTAAATCCAATTTATCCGGACGACTCAGATATAGCCTGATGAGTTGGGGTCCCACATTAAGCGCACTAGCTTGGAAAATATAAATCGTATCGTTTAGTTTTAGTCATAAATTGATCAATACATATCGACGCAAATAGTTAGCTATAAGCACAGTATCATAGAAGTAGAATCATTGAAAGAAGCCGGGAAATGTCGCTCTCCTTAATCATTGGTTAAGGTCACCAAATGATCTTGGACCCAAACCTGGACATTGACGTCTTTTGAAAAAAGGATGAAATTCCTGGAACCAAAAACTGGGAAAAAACTTCTCGACACTTAAATAAATACTGAACATTTCTAATTTTCCTAGAGATATCTTAATATTTTCGCTCCCTGTTTTATAGCTGGGGGGTCGATCGATCAACGACCTTGCATATGGCGGCTCCCTGTGCCTATGGCATATGTATATTTTATATCATGAAGGACACTTTGGCCGATTTCGAAATATTATATTAATAAATCGAAGATCATTTCTTTTATAATCTGAGTAGCTTCATACAATGGGCTTTAAATTTCAACCCAGTTCATTCCTTTTCTAAAAGTAAATTTGTGCATATTGGGAGATGCGAGTGGATAATATTTTCCCAAATTTAGATATTAAAACACCAACATTTATTTTATACAAAAGCGATTCGCTTGCTTGCGCTGCGAGGCTGTCTGGGACTTTGTGTCCGCCAGAGGCGTCCTTAGGACGCCTAGGCTCACATTGATGAATTATGTTAGATAACATCCATAATTGCGTCTGTCTAACTATTATAATCGATATCACTCGAAAAATCACTAAAATTGTCAAATTTTCAACTTTTGATGAGTTTTGATGACGTTATAACAGTGATGGGTCATCATTTTTTGATAATTGTTGTATCATATGTGAAGAATATTGATATAGACATTCTATTAAAATTTCAGCCTTCTGTCACCTAAATTGTTATAGTCGAAAAACTGAAATTACTAATTATATAAATGGTTACAATGACGTCATAATTCCATGATGAGTCGACATTTTCGTCTGAAGTCAGAACTTAGTGGAGCCATAGCCAAAATACTCCCACATGCCAAAAATCAGCTATATGTGCCCAGGCAGTTTCTTCAATCATTTCGTTACAGATATATACATATACGTATATATAGTACAGTATATACTTGTATACACATATACACATTAATCGAGTTTTAATAGTAAGGATTAAACATTTGCTCTAGACTATATAGAGTATAATTTAGCTAAATTTAAGTAAATTTTGTCTCGATTTCTATCTCAATTTATAAAGCCCAGAATTCGTGAAAACGGGAGGAATCAAGTCCTTTACAATAATGCTAGCTGTGGATAATTCTGAATAGTGCTTGCTCTACATATACAAACAATAGTGCATTTAATGATATATGGTATATAAATAATAACATATACATCAGGAAATGAATCTAGAAAGGACGAACTGAAAGCAGAAAACCTAGGAGATTTGATTGAGCTGAACTGAACGGTTGTTTTATACCAAGCTCTGGGGACCTGGTGGCTAGTTATTTCCAGCAATCTAGGTTGATCGAGCTCTGGTGTATAGCAACCTAGCCTGCTAAGTAAACCTTAAATATATCATAATATGGCTTTATTATCATGTTTAAATTGTACAAAATGATTATTGGAAGGTATATAAAAACATATATGTCAAATTCAAAATACACTAATAAATGCACAATAAAAATGTCAGTCGACACAGACTGATAGTGCAGCTCCATTAAGTAACTTGACTCGTAGGGTATTTGCATAAAATACATCCTTAATTGCGTTTTAAACAATTTTCTACATGTCAACCAATAAAGTTTAGAGAGTCATTGTAACTCATTTATATGCATTGAGTCAGGTAAAATTCATATTAGTCAATAAATTGCAAGCCAATTGTAATGTTAAATCTCTGGATTCTGATTGTCCTTACATATTGACACCTTTTGTGTAAAAGTGTGAAAGTTTTCCAGAATTTGGACTCAGGTTCATATCTCCACTATAAGGAATATATCGTCCAAATTTGGTGCAATCTGGTCTAATAGAATTTCCAGGAGCGAGCGTACCAACATTCGACACCGAACATGACATAAGGCATCTCCTATACTAGGAGCTGCACTAAAATATATTCCAGTAGAGTAGAACCGTACCGGATATCCGGTTCTAACCCTATATCCGGCCATTTACCAGATATCCGGATCCGGACGTATATGATGCAATATCCGGTTGGATTTCTAGTATTTAAAAATATTTTCTAACATTCTTCAATATTTGCATCGCGCTCCTTGCACAGTGCGCTCGAAGAGTCTTGTTTAGATATTGAGAAGAAAGACCAAATTTCATAAGGAATATGGAATACCTACATAGAATAAAACGTTATATAAAAGCTATCCTAAATATGATGTGTCAGTTATATATTGAAATGTGCATGCACATCAATGCATCCAGTGTGAAAAAATGATCTATCGTCCCAGAAACCTTGAGGATAATAGTGAAGAAGCCCGATCGTACAGATAATCTATTTATTCACCTTGATATTCAATATTCTACAATATAATCTTATCCGGAAAGCAGGATAATTTGGGACCAGATATCCCGACCAAAATTAGCAAGGAATGAGATGAGAAAATGCCATGACTGTGCGAAAAATAGCAATTTTCTTGAAAATAATGATCATCAGGTCACAAATATACTACATACACTGCCTGAACATAAGTATTCGTACACCCCCTAATTCCCCATACGAATAGTTAAAATACTGATTTATTTAGCGAGTCAAGGTATTTAATAATTGGTAAGAGATACGCTTAATTTAACTTCAAATTCGAATTCTCCATTTTCGAATTACTCACTTTTTAATCTTTCAACTTGTTTACACTCCCACAAGGTTAAAAATTTTCAAACTGTGACACCTTATACCACCAATGCCATCATATACAATGGTGATCACTCGTGATATGTGGCATAGAAAAGCAAATGCTGAAAATATTTAATCTTGGAGAAGAGTAATTAAGTTGAAAACTTATAAAGTGGGTAATTTGAATGTGGAGAATTTGAATTTGAAGTCGAAGTGTATCTATTACTAATCAAATACCTTGACTTGCTAAATAAATCAGTATTATAACTATTCATATGGGGAATTATGGGGTGTACGAATACTTTTGTTCAGGCAGTATGATAAAACTGAAGAAAAAATCTTGATGGTTCATGATATTAAGCATATAACTATGCACGGTAATGTCCTGCACTAAATAGTGGTGGCGCTCCAGTCTTCGCTAATAGTCGCGGTTTTTATCCTTAGTTAGCTAATATTATCTTCAGTGCTAGAAATAACGTATAGAAAATTTGAAATATCCTAAAGAATTAAGCAAGATTCTAATCTAGACTTCTGGAGAGTTAGTTTAAGTAACCATGGGCGTGGGCACGGTAGGGTTGGTAGGGTCATGACTCTACCAAGATTTGCCATAAGCCATTATCTTATATTGATCATAAACACATTGTCTAAATGGTCCCACCAATCCTGAGTAATAGCCCCAAGGCTAGTGCTTGACAAATCTGGTGGTTTGGTGGCGATAGCCAACAAAATGTAGTGATAAGCCACCGAAATGTAGCGATAAGCCACCAAAACCCTGAGCGTGGTGGTTTACTAAGCCACCAATGTTATCAACTATTGGCCTGTGTATATAGTTGGTGGCACTTAAGCCACCAGAAAAAGTTAGATGATGGTTGAGATTGCCACTGGAAAATATTGATTTTGTCGAGAACCAGGGATTTACTTGCTACTTATTTTTTACTCGCTACTTACTACCTTTTTATTATTTTGAAGGAAAAAAAGGGTAGTATATAAATATTCTGGATGGCGGGCAAAAAAAAGTAGCAAGCTGTTGGTAAAATTATGTACAACTTTTTTATTGCCAGTTTCTGGAATCTTTGTCGAGCACTGCCAAAGGCCCTTTTTATAACTTTTTAAAAAACTTTTTTAACTTTGCCCTACCAAAATGGTAGAAGGACAGTAAAGGCAATGCAGTTCATTAATTTACTGGATTTTAACGCTGAGGACTAATTTTATAATAAAAATTTGAAAACAATTCAAATTGAATGTAAATTTTTCTCGTCATGGGTAAATTTGTTTATCATGTAGAATTGTAGATTTATACGATTATAAAGCACGGATACTCTGCGAGATCAACACAAAATACAGTGGAGTATAGTAATATGATAATTCAGTTTATTAATAACTTACAACTAATTACTCAAATACATTTTAGCGGGTTGCATCATATTATTTAATCAGTAACAAATAAAATGAAGATATTACCAGAGGCGAGAACGATCATGATAAAAGTGCAACATGTGACTTTGTTTCTTTCGATCCATGAAATAGCCTCTGCTTATAAATCTATCAACTAGGTCCCAATCCTCCCCACCCCATTTATCTTTAAACGTTTCTGAATCAAAAGCTCCTACCTTGTTCCAGTCAGATTTGTACATGCTGAAGAGTCCGTAACCAACTCCTTCCCAGAATCCACCTATGTTCATATAAGTGTGTCCACACTCCAGACGAAATACAATAGGGGCATAACCTGAAAATCCTTGAATGGTGTGTTGGCGGATTGATTCAATGATATCATTTGGCAACTCCATGTGTAGGTCACAAGTGTAGACGATATCATCTTCATTCTGCACCTGTTCGAGCGCTTTGTTAAGAGAAGAAGCACGTTCATATCTACCCTTCATACCCACGAACACTTTATTCGGAATCAGACTTTTCTTGACAATCTCCTCAGCGTTCACATCTTGACTGTCGAAATCAATTACAATTATTCCAAAATATTCATCCTTGGTTTCTCGATAAATTCGTTCAACATTATCAATGAAATATTGAAACCAATGGCCTTGATTCTTGAGAGATAATGCAATATGAACGAACACTTTTGTTTTGTACTTGAATCCTTTCGGCATACAAAAATAACTAGGTTTAGATTTAGGAGAAAATATAAATTGAGAAAATCGGAACATGTTTTCCTTTTTGAGTTTAACTTCTGTATCTATTAGGTAGCGGTTCCCATTCTCATGGTCTCTCTGCACCTCTAAATTGACGAGTTTCACTGATGTAATATTCGGCCACTTTTTTTGCATGATCTTAGTATGTGCAGCTAATACTGTGTTTGCCTCAACCTGAGGTATGATGGGATTAAAATCCTTTACTTGGCCATTAAAAGAAGTTAAATCATCAGGAAATACGGATAGTATCATCGGTGCAATCATTTCCACTCCTTTATATTTTTTAACAATTCTATGGTATGCAAAAGAAGGTTTGTACTCGCAGTCATCATACAGATCATCTATCCCGTCAAGGGTCAAGTAAGGAAGTGTAATAAAGTAATTTTTCCTATTCACAATGTTAGGAAGTGTGTATACATCTACGTATGGGGGATAGGGAGGGTTGGGAGTGGGACTAGATTGCTCTGCTTGGTTCGAAGTAGCGCCGATGTATTTTTTGTCAATGCTGCTAAAGTGTTCACTTCCTGGTATAATCCAGAATAACGATACTTTATTGAGTAGGATGTTGTTATTCACTGAAAAATAAAACTCTATGTAATGGTGATGATCTTTGCCAAGATGAACACGAGTATCCTCTGAGTTAACTGAAGAATTTTCCAATTTGTTTCTTTGTATATGTTTGATAGAAATCTGCTTTAGATTAGCAGCAGATTCATCGGTAGAGATCCAGAGTTCGAGGCTTTGGATTTGGTTACAAGCAAATGCATAAATTCCATCAGCCGGAGGGATGAGAAATCCAAATATTCTATGGACTGAATTCGGGCTTTCAACTGATACCGAAAGAGCAGATATAGTTCTACGGGAAAATGGAAAGTTAGGAAATAAAGGCCAAGACTTGAGAATTGGTAGAGAATTTTGACAGAATTGGAACCATTGATATAGGTGTAGAGAGTTAGGAAGGTCAATGGAGGTTTGTTCATTATTTCTTGCAATCGGAGTCGCAATGATATCATTAAAGGGTGTGCTAGCTTGTGATTTAAGCGGATCAACCTCTATAAAATGTGTTGGCATGCTGGATATATTAGAAGTGATATTATTAGAGGGATATGGAAGGGAATCTTTCTGATCAAGATTTTTATGTACAGAAATATCAAGATTCTGTATTAAATCAATACTGTTTGGGGATTTTATGTCGGAATATTCAATAGAAAAAAAGGAAAAACAAATAATGAAGACAAGTGAAAATAATAATGAAGTGATGAAGACTTTCTTTATTTTATTCATTTACAAAAGGCGATGGTCAAAACTAAATCTAAATTTACCAAAGAAAAAGAATTAACAACTGAATAATAATGAATTAAAAGAAATATTGTATAAACAAGATCGAAAAAGGGATTGATAATATACGGAAATGAACTACGTCTAAGTACTAATCTCCCAAGGTAAGACTGCAGTGAAGTGCCAAGTGAATTATTTCGGGGGGACTAGGTGGAATAGTAGTTAAAACTGATGTTAGGTCACTAAATATATCAATTATCCTTACTATTAAAACTCGATTAATGTTTATATATATATATATATATATATATATATCTGTAACGAATTGATTGAAGAAACTGCCTGGCACAGAAAGCTGATTTTTGGCATGTGGGAGTCTTTTGGCTATGGCTCTAGTAAGTTCTGAGCTCAGAGTGAAATGTCGACTCATCATGGAATTATGACGTCATTGTCACATTTTTAAAAGTTAAGCAACATAGTTATTCGAGTATAACTCAGCCATTATAGGAGAAAGAAGGCTGAAATTTTAATAGAATCTGTATACGAACATATCACATATATGATGCAACTATCATCAAAAAATGATGACTCATCACTTTGTTATGATGTTATCATTACGCATCAAAAATTTTAAAAATTGATAAATTTGGTGATTTTTCGTGCGATATAGATTATAACAGTAGGACAGACGTATTTAGAGATGTTATCTCCCTTATAATTAACCAATGTGACCCCAGGCGACCGAAGGAAGCCTCCGGCGGACACAAAGTGTCCGCCAGCCGCGCAGCACAAGCAAGCGAAGCGCGCTTGTCCAGACTATTAAAACTCAATTAATCCTTTGATACTTAAAGCCACTTGTGTTCACGGCCATTTATATATGATGGCGATTAGTAACACCTAGTGGCAGAGGTTCATATTTGAATAAGCCGTCAGACCTGGGGAGGTAAGTTGGTAAGCCTGGGGAGGTTAGTTAGTAGGCCTGGGGAGGTTAGTTAGT